>JAQFZI010000027.1:0-33304 GCA_034695605.1 Eupelops occultus | reverse complement strand
AGGTGGGCGGGTGGGTGTGGTTTAACGAACGAATACATATACTACATCCCCTTCGGTAAATGTAGTGAAAAAGAAACCAATTTTAAATTCAATGAGATCAATTGAGATCAATTTTTTTGAATATAAATAACACAAATATATGATCATTGAATCAATTATGAAAGGAAAGAACGAATAAAATTCAAATAAATTTTTGTTTATTGATATAAAATAAAGTAAATTAATTGAGAGATTAAATATCTTTATTAATGAAAGTATGATTTAAAAAATGAAATTACATAAATTGTTTGTAAATTATATATATAAGAAAATTGAATGCTTAAGAGGCCTTTTTTGAAGATTTTCGTGTTTTTCTACGCAAAGTCGAAGTTGTTTCGGGATTAAATATATCTTTAACAACAGAATTCTCATCGCTTTTCAAGGAATTAAGTATTTGTTGACTTCTGTTTTTTTTCCTTTGAGAGGTCCAGGGCCTTTTGGAAGCTTTAGTCCTTTTAGAAGCAACCACTAAGTTATTTCGGAGGAAATGTTTTAGAAAAGTTGTCGAAATATTTCTATTGTTAGAGTTTCTACACCAGAGAACTTTAATTTCTTTATTAAGCGCTTCAATCACTGAAAAATTAAAAAAATAAATATTCAGATATTATATATATGGTTCACACATTTTGTTGTAAAATTTGATTATTCCATATGTCAACTTAAAATTTTATTTTGCCTAAAAAAATTTACTTAAAAGCTTTTAATACTAATTTTCTTGTCTGATGAGTTATTGTAATTTTAAAAATACTTAACCGACTAAACACTTAATATTTTGCTTCTCATCAAAATTTAGTAGCGGCTACTGTTGCACCAAAGCAAAGCAATGTTAAAAATAATTAAAACTTAGGTCAGAGAGCAAGTTATTCCTAATAAATTGCAAAGACCTTGACTGAGAGGTGTTAAAAAAATGAAGAAATATAAATTGAATTTTGACTATTGAAAAAATGTCATTTCAATTGATTTATAATAATGAATATATGAGTTTTTAATCCTTTTGTCGGCCAATATATTTTTAATTTTTGTGACATAAAGTAGTTGGTATTTAGACATTTTCAAAAACAAAAAAACACTTACTCTCACAATTTAAGCGATGAATATTTCCATGTTTCGAAAAAAGAATTCCCAAATGACCCGCTAAATGCATATAAGGTGTCCAATCATTGAAAGGAACTAATTCTAATTGGTTATAATTTAAGAAAATATTTTGCAATATATTTTCATAGCTTTTTATATCGACATTTTCGTTGAGTTTTTTTATTTCATTGAAATAATTAAGCCATTGCTTTGAAAAAATTATTGCATTGATTAAACAAGGTTAGAAAATGTCGGTGAAAAGTTACCTGCCAAATATTATTAATGCTCTGCATTTTAGACCAATCGTTGAATTCTTCGTTGAAATAATTAATAAGAAAAGTGACGGTATTAAGTAAATTATCTTTGTCTCCTTTGGTGTTAATGATAATTTTTGTGAAACTTTTTTCATTTTTATCCCAAAATAAATTGCAGGGCATTTGTTTTTCTTCTAGAATTTGATTACATTTGTTAAGCAAATGAGTGTAATCTGACAGTTTTAAGTGAGATCCCAATGATTTAATTACAGATGAATAGAATTTTTCTGTTATCCTTAATGTTAAATGAAGAGTATCGACAATATAATCATCAAATGATTTGAGTTTAAGTAATGGTTCAGATTCGATACTGATTGGATTTTGAAAATCCCTTTTCATTGTAACATCTAATTTACTATCGAAGCAATCATTGAATTTAATATAATCTCTTCTATCTGTGAGACAATAAATACAATTGTTTGTTGCTTTAACTGACTTTAAGCCGGCGAATAATAGCAATGCTTTGTAATCACAGCATAAAACGAATCGGCATGAGAGGGTACAACCGAATAACTCATGCATGATCTCATCACTGTTATCAATAACATTTTGAAAACTTTGATGAAATTCTTTGAAGTAATGATTTAAATGATCATAATTTTCTTGTGCCAATAAAACAGCTAATGGTAGAGAATAATCAATTTTTGGTGAAAATTCAGTGAAATTTTCGAAAGCTGTCAACAGATAGACAACCAAATTATCAGAATTTTTTCTTGTGCCGTCTATCGAAGTTCTCAATATAATTGGTGATATAAGTTCACTTATATCTTTATTTAAAGATTTCGCTAAGCTTTCAACGCATTTTTTAATAGCAGATTTGATTTCAAAGTAAGAGCCAATCAGTTTATTTGTGTGAACTTCTATGATCGGAACCTCTTTATCGTAGATTTCTTTAAGAATCTTAAAATTATTGATCGATGGCAAAAACATTGAATTCACAGAAAGTTCTCTATAGTCATTATCATTGATCATTAGTTTATTGTAAGAGTAAAATAGTTCAATGGTTTTCTCTTTTTGTTTGTCACTCATTTGATCAAAATTAACTCGTTTTACAATAGTGTTATCACCAACATTAAGGTAATTCTTGTTATCCGTATAGTCAATTATGTGTGTTGTTTTTGTTTTATCGCATTCGAATGTGATATTTTTGAGATTACAATCAAAATTTTGAAAAACACTTACAAGAGGTTCGATTTGACATCTAATTTTATTCATGAGAAAACGTTTGTTTTTTGCCTCACTGAATGAATTAGATTTTTGTGAAGAAGTTTCCTTTGAAAACGGATTGGCAAGTTTGGCCGAAAGTTCATCAATTTGTTTTTGCAAACTTGCCTTATCTTTCAAAAGTGATAAAATATGTTTATTCATAAGAACAACTGTATTGGTTACATCACTATTAGATAAACTTTTTTTCAGCTCTTCATTGACTTCACGTAAAAGAATATTTTCACTAATTAAGTTATTAAAACTATTATTTAAATCATTTGACGCCATTTATAACTAAAAATGAGAATAAAATGTGCTTTTTAAAATTAAAGTTCAAATAATCAAGCAAAATAATGTAAAAGTTGAGTTTATGAAATGTTAAACATTTTTATTATAAAGTTCAAACCTTGAAAATCAAATGAGATCAATTGAGATCAAAAAATGAATAATTTTAATTCAAATGATTATTCAAATGCAATGGTACATAAAACCTTATATAGTTTGTAATATTGAAAATTTGTTTATTTTTATTATTGAAAATTAAAGTTTTATTTGTATTTAACTTATATCTGAAAACAGGCCTATACATTCTTATTGGGAATTCAATAGTTAATTCACTATGAATACCAAATTCATCTCTAATTGTAAAGTCGTTGAGATTCATTTCGAAATTATTAATAAATAGTTCTTTCGATAAATCAATATAAGCTTTTCCTTTACCAATAGTGGAAAAAATTGTTGAAAAATGACTTTTCAAATAGATTTCTTCGTCAATATTTATACGAAATGTGACTGCGTTACGTTCGCGAGACAGCATTTTATTAATACAAGTATTTTTGAAATCAATTTGAAATTGAGTTTTTCTTGTTTTGAAGTTTTTCGGGTTTTTAAATAAATACAATTCTTTATTTGTCAGTTCTTCAGAAGAGAGCCAAACGTAAAAATCAATTGAGTTTTCTCTCATTAAACAAAAATACATTTGATTTTTACATCTAATAACACGAATTATTTTAGATGGATTACGTTTAATAATTACTAGACTTTTTTTATTAAAGATTTCACTGTCGTTAATATCTTTTTTAAAACCACAACAAAATTCACTGCAATTCGATATTTTAGATATGAGAGGCTTAACACATTTTTGTTTTACTTTTTCATAAATTCCTTTCCTAAGTCTTGATTTAATATTTGATTCCTCCATATTTCACAAATTATAATTGTTTATTTTTGACTTAAGAACTTTTATTTAGAAAACGCATTTAAAAGATTAAAAGCTTTCAATATTAATGTTCTTGTCTAATGAGTTATTGTCATTTTAAAATGTTTAACCGACTAAACACTTAATATTTTGCTTCTCATGAAACTTTAGTAGCGGCTACTAAAAGGCCAAAGCAAAGCAGTGTTCAATATAATTATAATTATAGGTAAGAGTGCAAGTTATTCCTAATAAATTAAGTAGACCTTGACTGAGAGGTGTTAAAAAATTTGAGGAAATATTGTTTGAATTTTGAATATTGAAAAATGTCATTCAAATTGATTTATAATAAAGAATAGATGATTTTTAATCCTTTTGTCGGCCAATAAATCTCTAATTTGTTCTGGCTTAAAGTTGGTATGCAGACATTATTGTTCAAATATAACCAATGAAATTAATTTTAATAAAATTCAAGTAAGGAAAGTCTAAAGAAAGAAATTATATAAACTTCGAAAGCTCAGTCAGTTTTGAGAACAGTTTTCGCAAAGTTTTCTTATGATTTCTCAAAATGTTTTTTCAGTTTGAAATAATAGAATTTAAAATCAATAGTTATTTTTCATTAAAAATTTATATTGAAATTCAAGTTTCATTTTATCCTTTGTATCTCAAATTATCAATCAAGTTCAAGCCTGTAATCTCAAACTTAAGTTTTTGGTGATTGACAAGATGAGTTTTAAATCATTACTCATGGTTTTTGGGTAAAATTTATATATAAACAGCTTCAATACAGACTTGAATTCATTTATATGAATAACAATATTTAAAACTATTTGTGAGACTTTGAAGGTAACATTTAAATGTTTAATGTTTGTTATTAAAAAAACAATTATTTTAAGAAAATTCCAAATGGATCAGGATCAAAGTGTATTAATAAAAGCAATATTGGCTCATATTGAGAATTTATTGATGAGAATTGAATTCTGTTCAAAACTCATGAAAATAAATCCTCGATTAATGACTTATTTCGAAGAAAGGAAATTTAAAGCCATTCAAAAGTTCTCGAAGAAACGAGTGGCTGAAGATGAGAACTTTGAGCCCATAAAATTTCCAAGATTCAAAAAGGAATTGATAAATGGAGTATGGCAGCTTCCATATTATGCGCTGGACAAGTCTCAATCGGTTCGAAATTAAATTTAAATGTTTAATAATTTTCATAAATAACTACAAATATTATGATTTTAATGAAATAAAGATTAATTTCGTGATTAATATTTTATTCTCAAATTTATTCATTTTTCTTATTTATTTGAATCAGAGTTTGAAAACCAAACGTTATTTATGTTCAGTTCATTAAATATTGTAAACAAAGCAAAACAAAGAAAAGCTTTTTTTAGTCATATTTTAGTCAATTGTTTAGTCATTTGTTAAACTTATTTTAGAAATTAAATTATAACTATTAGTCGTTAATTAACATTTCATTAATAATTTTAATGAAATTATGGAACAAACATCGAATCTACAACCAGTGAAACTCAATATCATTGAAGATCTTATAATTTGTTTGTCTATTAGTGAAGAGATTGTCAACGCATTGTCTTTAAATGATTTAATCTCATTTGAAGAGGATTTTAATCAAATTAAAGAACAATTGAATAAAAACTTCAATGAATGGATAAAAAAAAATCCTCCAAAAAAGAAAGAGACGAAAAAACGACAACAAACAATAAAAAAGGTATTAATTGCTTTTAAGTTCAATGAATTTATTTTGATCTCAATTGCACTCATTTAATTTGAATTACATTTTTTAGATAACCGAAGCAAAAGATTCAATCATTGAGTCAATCGAAAAAGCAATGGACAAACAAAATCCAAATGTAACTGAAGAGAGCATCAAATTAGTGATGAAACCCAAAGCAAAGAATAATATCCGACGAAAACAAGATCTCGAACTCATCAAAGAAGCAAAAGCGAAACAATTGTCAAAAATTGACAAAATTAATAGAGAACTGCAAAACATTTCATTGAAATCATTTTCAGTGGAGTATATCGACGGCGAAATATTTACTGAACGTAATAATGAAAGAATTGGTTTATTTCAAACTCTGAAAACAGGAGACATAAACACAATTATAGAGATTATCGATAACTCTGAAATCAATGTTAATTTTACCGATAATAAGGGCAAAACATTTCTCCATATTATTGGATCTATTGTTGAAAATTTCGTTGATTTTGAATCAAATACAGTGGAAAGCCTTTACTTGAAACTCGTTTCACAAGGAATTGACATCAATAAGAAGGACAAAGAAGGGGACTCACCTCTACACGTATCGGTTCTTAACCAAAATTACGATCTCTTTTCTCTTTTATTGAATTCAAATGGAATTGAAATCAATTCATATAATAATCGATTAGAAACTCCGTTCGAAATATCATTAAAATTCTGTGGAAGAGCCGAAATATATGCAATAAAATTAGTCAATTATGGTTGCCGTTTATCTCTGTTCCCAAAGGGTCCCTGGATTCAGTCCCCTTTGCACATTGCTTCCTGTAAAGGAGCTAATAATTTGGTGCAAACATTACTTAATAAAGGGGTTGATATTCGAATGAAAAGAGTTAAAAATAAGAGATCTATTTATTGTTTTGAAGATTGCGTTGACGAACAGACAGCCCTTCACTTAGCAGTCAAAGAAAAACATGAAAATGTTGTCAAAACGATACTCAAATTCATTGAAAACGAATCGATTGAATCAAAAACTGAAATATTAGAAATGAAAGACTCGCTGGGAAGGACCCCTTTCAAGCAATCATATTTGAATGATGATCTAATAATAGCAGAACTTCTAGCCAATAGTGGCGCAAATGTCAACATTAAAGTGAAAAATAAATGGGGTCTTCCCATGAAATTACACGAAATTGCATTACACCAAAACAACAACCAATGGTTTGCTTTGGTCTCAAAATATGGAATGAAAGTTGAATTGCCAGTCGTTGACATTTTGAAGAGAGAACTGGATAATTATCATCAACTATTAGATGACATCAATACCCAAGTATTTATTGAAATAAAATTTTAAATAACATTAAAACAATTATTTAATCATTTTCTAGATTATATTCAATGACATTCCTCCAGAATATCATCAATACTATGACTCAAATAAAGCTATTCCTAACGAAATTGTAGAGGAATTTCCGCAAATCCCTTCAGATCATCAGTTAGACGAATGGAGTCAAAACTCTGAGCGTCCTATTCAAGAAACTGATGATATTCTAGTCGAGGATTCAGATGAGGCTGAAATTAATAACTCAAACAATGATTACAATGAGTTCAATAATGAATCTTCTGATAATATGACAGATAATGAGACTAATCTTGTCTTCAAACCAAATGAAGAAGAAAATAATGCTTTAAATGAGTCTATTAATGACTCCAATATGGAATCCAATAGCGAGTGCAATAAAGAAACTAATAAATCAACTGATGGTTTGACCACAAGTGATATGACAGAAAATGAGACAAATCTAGTCTTTGAACCAAATGAAGGCGAAAATAATGATTTAAATGACTGTAATATTGACTCCAATGTCGAGTGCAATATAGAAACTAATAAACAATCTGATGGTTTGACCACAAGTGATAAAAATATAATTAATGTCAATAATCCTATTGACAATTCAGGTCAAGACTACTCCAAAACACGTACTCCGAAATATAATGTGTTGGACATAAACAAAAACCGCTTCATATCCAGACTTGAGTTTCAAAAATTTTACAAAACAACCGCTTATATTAAGTTTAAAGCCCCGGAAGAAGTTATGGTCAAAAAAACAAAACGAAGCCCTAAATCAAAGACTGCAATCAATCAAAGGACTCGATATAAATGTAATCCTTTAGTTCACAGCAACTGCACAAAGACATTCATCGACTCAAAGGAATTTTATAACCATTTTTTTGGCCTCGAACGTTATATTTTCTACTGTACAAAAAAAGTATGTGATGCAAAAAAAACACACAGTTTTTATCCTAAAAACCTAAACCGTCATATGGAGTCTATTCATCAAATAAAAAAGGCTCAAAAACGTTTCAAATATACTTAAATTCGGTCATTACTTAATTTGTTATTAAAATCTATTTAATTTCCATTAAAATACTTATTAATTTGACTAAAATTTCTATTGAGATCAATTGAGATCATTTATTTTCATATAGAAGACGCTCAAAAACTTTTGTATACTTTTTTATAATAATTTACATTTTTATGATTTAAACAAATTAAATATTTTTTATTCAAAATTCATTTTTTTCATGATTTATATGATTATATGTGATATTTAATAACAAAGTATTTTAACAAATATTTTAATACAAAACAAACATATTTAAAAGGTTTTAAAAATGACTTAAAAACAGTTATTAAATTAGATTTAGTTGAAAAGCTGTGCAATTTTATCGAACATTTCGTCGTTATATTCCTTCTCATCAATTGGTGTTTCGTTTCGTCTTTTAAACATTGAATATAATTCAAAATAAATATCAATTGATTCATATCTCAAACGATCAATTTTTGATTCCAATTCACTGATGATTTCGGCGCTATTAAGGCATAATTGGGTCAATTCGTGGACAGTGTCGTACTCAAAGTCGTCGTCTGTTTCGTTGTCTTTTTCGGTTACGTTGTCTTCTTCTGTTGGGTTGTCTTCTTCTGTTGGGTTGTCTTCTTTTTTTGACGTCTGTTCACAACTCTTTTCAATTATTTTTTCTAATGAATCGTAAATTTTTAAAGACAATGAAGTAGGCGTTGAGACGCTTTCTTGACTGTCAATTGGGTCTATTGTCTCCGTTCCTAATTCTTGCATCTCTTGAATACATTCATTGAACACCTCTTCAGACATTTGTAGATCTGATGGAATTATTTCTTTGAATTCTTTCATATCCTCTTTAAGCTCTTTAAGCAAATCGTAACTGACATTTATCGGAAGCTTATTTTCGTCTCGTATCGACATTTTATTAGTAATTCAATTCAAATGATTTAAATCCAATAAAGTGTTTAAATGTTTATTACAATCAAATTTGAATTTTTGTACAAAAATCATAACAAACAAAAATAATGTTACTTTAGGTTCAAAACAATAACAAACATAAGAACGTTATTTGTTTATTTTGTGCATTAATTAGAGATGAGTTTATTGAATAACAAAAAAACTAATCTTATTATTAAATTTAATTTTTAAATCCATTCAATGATTATATGTTTAAAATAAGTTTAATTTATAAATTTTAATAAAATACAGTTATTTGATTGAATTGAAAAAATTTTTCAGTTTATTTGATTCTCATTGATAAGAGGGAAAATTCCAATTGATTCAAAATCTAAGGTAATTTAATATTTCACTCTCTCTCTCTCTCTCAAAATTTCCATTCAACTGATTTTCCATTTCATTTTTCAAATTATTAGTAATAATTAGTAAACTTAGCATTTTTTAAACTACCGCTCAGTTAGTATTATTAATATATTCAGATCTTTATTTTGATAAAAATCTAAAAGGACTGATTTATACACTTAATTTAACCTAGGTTGTCATCTAGTGAGAAATATAGACTATATCTTTTATTCATTTACTTTTATAAAATTTAATGCAATTTTTTTGTTTACTTCTGCAATACAGTTGTGCTCTTAATTTAGTCTCTGTCTAAATATTTCAATAATTTTCATAATTTTAAACCATTGGCTTTCAGTTTATACATATTTTATTATTTTAAAATATTTTCCTTAAGGTTTGAAATTATTTAATTAATCATTTTTCACGAATTACTTGTATTTTCTTAATTAAAATTACTAAAGATTTTTTGATCTCAATTGCTCTCATATTTTTTCATTAACAGTTATGGATACAAATCACTTAAGAAAGAGATATCTTTCAATTTCTGCTAAGTCTGCTCAAACTCCCATCAAACAAACAATGGAAGAGTTGGACTGTCTTTTCCGTGATATGACAGATACTATGGAAGCTCTTCAATTTGAGTTAATGGAAACCAAATCCAAGTTATTATTGTCTGAATGTAAAGTCAAGGAATTTGAAAAAAGACCTCTTAAGATCCAGCAAATGATGAAAAACTTATATTCTGCTCATAAGCATAAATACAATAAATAATTTTTTGTAATTGTTTAAATAAAATTTTTATTCAATTATTTAAATTTTAATTATTTGATAAATTTTATTATTTTAAAATTATTTCATTCGAAAATAAATTTTTTTGAACATTTATTGCTTTCTTATTCATCTTTTATATATTTAGATGAATTCAAATATAACTATAAAGGTATATTTTAAACATATGATTAATGTTTTCTAAGCGATAAGTTCAATGAACTTTTAATTAAAACATATGACTTTCTTATGACGAATAAAACAAATGACTTATTACCAGTTTATAACTTTTCTTATTAACACCTCCACAAAAAGGAGCTCAAATCGATTTTGCTTTTTCGATTCGCTTTATTGCAATGTAATTGTCTCAGTTGGAAGTCTAGTATTAAAGACCATTTCGAGTGCTCTTATCATCAATGCTGGGGTTATTCACAAAAAGTGGTATAATTGAAAGATAATAGAAACAAGCGATTAATTACTTGCAATTATTTGAGCAAACAATCACTTTTCAATTCATTTGAATCACTTTTGTTTCAATACTTGTGTTCATAAAATTGAATTGAATTTCAATATTGAATTGAAATAAAAAATGAAGTGAAACTAAACTATGGGATGGAATAAAGTGACAAACCTTAGCCTCTACTCAGAATATAAGATGTCTTATTATGGCCTCAATAACTTTAGCACAACAGGAATCCCAAATTTCGAGGACGTATCAAATTTAAATTTTAGTAATGGAGAAAGTATCTGGATCATAAAGCCTGGTTGGGAAGTGGCCATCAAGAGTATTGCTATCCTTCCAGTTATGGCGATTGGAATTTTGGGAAATTTATCTGTGATTTGTCTCATTTTAAACGTGAAATCATTACTCAAATCACACATCAATTTATTTATAATGAATATGGCATTCGCTGACTTACTCGCAACTATGTATGTGACGCCACATTTAAGACTAACTAGCTCATTAAATTCTTATTAATAATTAGGTTTTGCCCTTGGTTGTCACTTGTTGACAACATTTATCAAAATTATGAATTGGGACCAATATTTTGCAAGTTTGAAGCCTTTTTAAAGGGTAATTCATTTGAAATAATTCTAGTATTTAACACAAACTTTCAATAATCGGATTTATTTTAGTGATGTGTCTTTTGGCGGGTGTTTTGTCACTAATAATCATTTCAATCGATCGATTCATTGCATTCGTATTTCCATTTAAACGTCATTTAAACCGAAATATGTCTTATGTGATAATTGCCAGCATTTGGGCGCTGGCTATCATTCTGGCCACACCTCTGGCAGTTTGGCGCAGGTATCACAAAAGACAATGGCACGACTTTCTTGAGGTTTGGCAGATATGACTTATCTATTTAATTATAGTTTGAATATTTAAAAATAGAAATGGTGTGCTGAAGAACATGTGGAGACCGCCAAACATTACTGGATATTTCTTATGGTTCCACTCTTTTACTTTCCATTATTAGTAATGGTTGTCATCTACTCGTATATAATCAAAAATATGGAGCACTACGAGAAGACAATCTCTATAAACGAGACACCTGTGCGCTTGAAGCAGACCCGAACTATAATCAAGATGTTATTTATTTACATAATAACGGCTATAATCTGTTGGTTACCCCTTAATATCACAATCTATTACCGAAAATACAAACCTTTAACAACAGTAAGTAATTTTAGATCTGTTTAATTGATTTCTAACATTGTTTTATTTGACAGGCAAATGGTGTCTGGTACTTCCAAGTCTGTTTTATATCACAGGTAAATTACCTACGTAATATATTAATCCAGGAACTAATTGTAATTGTATGAAATGTTTAGTTGTTCGCATCGGCCAACGCAGCCATTAATCCTATCATAACATTTCGTAAAAGTTTTGCTCATTTATTGCCAAAACTATTTAAGTCAAAGAAAGGATCAAATCGTGTAATGCCTTTGGATGTGATGATTATTCAGCAGCACTTGGATATGGCTCACCCCTCAATGGCCAGTGACAATACAGTGACCACTCAGAAGAAAATACGTTTGGCTAATATCAGTAATGGTTTACACAGTTATACCACCAGTTTTACAAAACACATCATGATGAAAAGAGCACCCGAAATTTTTCTCAGGGATGAGACCTGAGTTGACGTCTCTAACGATTATATGATTTTTTATTTAAAAAGAATCCATTTTTAGACATTATTTTATTTTCATTTATTTATTGCTTTCATTTCATTATTATTTGTGAATAAATTGAATTTTTTTAAACTAAAAAAAATGTTTAAGTTATTCGACTATAAACTACTCTTTGATTTGATTTTTATCATCATTTTATTTACCATTTAATGACATCTCATTCCCCTTAATTAGAGGACAAATAAGATTGAAATTATAAATTATTGCGAAATTATTAATTTGTTAACTAATAGGGAGGCTATTGTTTACGCGAGAAATAAACAAATTTAAAATTCAAATCAAATTACAATAATTCAAAAGAGTTTTAAGAGAAAGTGTTTTACCACTCATTTGGAAAAATGAATCAAAATTTAGAACGAAGATTTGGAGTATTAAACAATGATCCCAGTTGGCTTTTTATCAGTGACCACAATCTCGATGAATATCATGCAGATCCTCATATAGTTGCAGAATGGGCCAAACATTCACAATATCTGGAGCTATGGCTACCAAAAGACGATGAGCTACGGCGCCGGTGGTGGAGACTCATGTTTATTGCTTTCGTTCAAAGAACACTTAAGTCAATGGGTAGAGACAAACATTCATTCTATGAGTGGGGATCAGAAGACTATATTCTCAATGAGAGGTATCCCTGGATGAAAGAGCTTTGGGTCAGACAAAAGGTCCGTTTGACTGCATTTATACCAACAGTGGAGACATTGAGGAAAAGGTGGTGGTATGGAAAAAGACATGATTTGGTTATGCGATGGCAGGGCGGCCGCACAAGATATATAAAGCCTCGAATGAGAGCGGACAGAGTTTTGGCCAGTCATGTTTGGTGTCGACACTTCAAGTGCTGGAGATTTCGAATCAATGTTTGGTTACCGATGGCCCTAATTGTGATCCTTACTTATATCGCATTCATGAACTGAAGAATTGATTTCTCTAATCAATAGATTTATTGTAATTTGTCTTCAATTCCAATAATTATTAACTTATTTTGAAATAAAGTTTTAAAAGTGTTTTATTTGAATTGTTTTACACTTCAATTAAGTCTTTTGTCAAATAATATCACAAAAAATTGAATAATTAAACTAAATGTAGAACTGATTATTAAGATTCCAGGAAATAAATATTACAATTATAAATTCAAATCACATTTTTAGCTCAAAACAAGGGAAAACATTTTAATTGTATTAGTAATTAGTGTTTATTCGTTTCAAAGCCGACATTCATTGAGTGAATGCCTCCGAAAAATAATTTCAAAGAGAAAAAGATTGTGTTTTGGAAATTAATGACTTATTTTTCATTTAATTAGCAGTGATTTTAACTAAAATTTTTAATTCAATGCAAAACTAACATTCATTTAATCAGTTTTTTATAATTTATGTTTTTTTTTGTTTTAAAAGTCATTCAAGAAGATGACCGAAGTTGAAGGTAAAGAACAATTATTTGTGGGAAGGGTTGTGCAGGATATGTGTTGAAGGAGACTAACGCTAATCATATGGATTAATAAGTGATTTAACGAATGAAAGAATAACAAAAAGATTTTGATTTCAAAGTTAAGACAATTAAAAAAAATAAGTTGTTTCACAAACAATTGACTTCAAGGCTGGAGCTTTTAAAGCCGGAGAACCTCTTCTTCTTTCGACTCTTAACCATGAATTTTGATTAAATGATTTATTAAAAGACTAGTTTAAATCTACTTTGATGTCTATTCAATGACTCTTACTCTGGATATAACTCACATTTGATGAGAATTCAATTATAACTAATTTATTTGATTTATTGATTGTTTTATTTGAAACTGAATTTTGTTTTTTTATCATTGAATCAAAAATAATTGGAATCAAAACAATATATTTCTAAACTTGGTTTTAATCTTAAAAACCCAAAACTCATTAAACTGATTGAAAGTGAACTTGAAATTGTTACCAAGAATATAATTTGCATAACAACAAAAGAATGCAATGATTAATAGAATTTTAAAAATAAACAAATAATCGCATTAATCTATTAAGGTCCAGGTTATCTAATCAAATCAGATTAGATTTATTGGTTAAAACTTTATTCAAATTTTGGACCCAATCCATAAAACCTTGGGTATCATTGCCCAGAATAAAACTTATTATTTTTATTATTATTATTTAAAGTAAGAAATGTGCATCTGTGCAAGATATAAAATTAGAGCTCTTGCTAATTTTATATCTTGATAAAATACAATTCTTTCGATAATAATTGCTGGTTAATTGTTTAAATTATTAATCAAAATAATTTGATTTATAGAAATAATATAAGATTTTAATCAAAATTTTATATAAGATTTAATAAAAAATAATTAATAATTTAAAAAATAAGTTCAATGACGAGATGAAAGATCATAATATTATTTATAATCCACGATATCTTTTAATTTCTCAAATAAAATGCAAATCTAAAGCATTAAAAAACTATAATAAAAATTGTATTCTGTTTTTTGTTATACAATTTGTTGGTTTGGCTCAACTTTAAGGATGAAAGTCTGGATAGATTAGAGAAGGGCTCGAATCGGGTCAATGTTATGCAAATCACAATAAATTAATTATCCATTGAATTGTTACAGACTATAAGAAAAACTGTTAAGATATTCAGTGCCAAACATACAATTTGTCTCAACTTTTGTTAATTAACCTATCGATTTTAAGTTATCAATGAAAGTTTCTTTTCAAATTCGAAAACAAGATTTTTTGAAGAGCCTCTGCAAAGAATTATTCTGTTCGCTCATACATTATTCTTTTTCTTTAATCTGATGTCAAGTCTGATTCTTCTTCTTCTTAATGAGTGCATCCAATGAGGAACTGGTGGAGAATACCTGAGTTTGGATTCAAGTACATCCTCTCAGTTCACCTCTAATTTAGTGAATCACATAATGATTGTTATTAAAGATCCCATTAATGAAAGCCTTGAAATTATATCAAATAAATTAAAAGGTTTCTCCTCTAAAAAGATAAATAAAAAAACAACGAATTATTTGCGAAAAGAGAGAGTATTTAAACTCTGAGTTTTCAGAAACCGAATCATAATTTGTCTTCACTGCAGAAGAAAGACAAGCATTCAAAATGAAGAAGTATTTGATTGTATTAAGTCTTATTATTCTCGTACTTACTATTGTCGAGTGCGGCGGCGGAGGAGGCGGTAAATATATCTTAACATTTTAATTTAAAAATTTCTTTAATCAATTCGGGTTTAAGGCTGGGGTGGCGGCGGCGGCGGTAAAGGAGGTGGCGGCTGGGGTGGTGGAATAAGCAGAGGTGGTGGAGGATGGGGTGGTAAATCAGGCGGTGGCGGCGGATGGGGCCGTGGAGGAGGAGGAGGAGGTTGGGGTGGTAAATCTGGTGGTGGCGGTTATGGTGGTGGCATTAGCAGAGGAGGTGGCGGATGGGGTGGAAAATCAGGAGGCGGAGGATATGGTGGCGGATGGGGTGGCGGTGGAGGAGGATATGGTAAAAGTGGTGGCCTTAGCAGAGGAGGCGGCGGCTGGGGCGGAGGAGGTGGTAAACGAGGAGGCGGCGGAGGATGGGGCGGTGGAGGCCGCGGTGGTGGACACGGAGGAGGAAGCAGAGGATGGGGAGGCGGAGGAGGTGGTTACGGAGGTAAACGAGGTGGTGGTGGCGGCTATGGCGGCGGCGGCTGGGGCGGCGGAGGAGGTAAACGTGGAGGAGGAGGTGGATGGGGAGGTGGAGGCCGCGGTGGTGGACACGGAGGAGGAAAATGGGGAAAATAATATCGAAATTCACGAAATAATCACTCCTTTCAAATGTGATTTCAATCAAACATCAAATTATTTAATAAGATTTTTATACAAATCTTAATTTTATTCATAAATTTACCAAAAATTTGTTAAAATAATTATTTCTTTTCCCGAAATAATGTAAAAATGTTTTATATATTCATTTAAAATAAAAGTGTTACTAGTTTTAAATGTTTCTGCTCTGTTTATGCAATGGAAATTTTCCTTAAATGTTTCCGATCAATTCAAATTATCATAAATTTGAAGAGTTTGATAGAAATGGGCGAATGGTTTGAATTTGAACTTCAAATTATCTTTAAATAGATATTCGTATAAACCTATTATTAAAAGTGATATTCAGTCCAATATTAAAGTATATTTCGAAAGAAATTATGTTTTAAGACTTATGACATTTAAGATATATTGAGTGACATTATGTAAGAACAGTTTAACATCAGATGATAGCATCGTACAACTTTTATAGAGAGATGCAATACATGCGCATAACATTGTATTTTTAAAATGCATTAAAAGTCAAATCAAAACAAATGTTTAAATAATCGAAACCAGAATTTTAGCCAAAGTTTTATTTTAAATTATTAGTAGAAAAAAATGGATTCAAATTGTGTAACAAATCTATTGACTCCTAAATATTTGCTCACATTTTCAATATTTTTCTGCTATTTTTCAAACGTAAGAATTTTACAGAATTCGTGAATATTGTTATTGAAATTAACATGCTTAACTTTCAGGCACTCAATTATAGCATATTGGGTCCAACAATCAATACTCTGAGTCATTTGTATGGCATTTCTATTGAAGAAATGTCATTGATATACACAATCAGGACATTTAGTTATACAATTGGAGCTTTGAGTAAGCAAACTTTAATTTTCAATTTTTATTATTCTTGATATTATTTTTGATCCAAACTTTAATTGAAATAATTTTATCAATGATTACCTCATCCTATTGACTGAAATACAAAATTTTAAACTTGGATATTCCGTTTTCCTTCATTTATAGAGATTTTAATCACAATTAAAGTTAAAAACGTTTGAATGACTCAAACATTTTTAGAAAAATAATTATTTAATGATTTAAGAGATTAAGTATTATTCAAATTTCTTGTTTATTTGTTTAGTGATTATCTCTGAGGACATTAAAGTCTTTTTCGTTTAATATCAAGACAATTATGTTATTCAATAAATGTGTAATCAAGGACTTTTATATCAATTTAAACTTTTAAAAAATATTTGTCATATAAGAGATGATTCTCTCATTGAGTGTTAGAAATATAATTCAAATATTGAGTAATCAGACTATAAAATTGATTATCAAACAAATGATTACAAGAACTTTATAGTCCTGGGGTATAATTTGAAACACTTTAGACTCAAACCACAATAAACAGATAAATTAGATTTCAATCTCAAGTTTTTTTTATTATTACTTCAAAATCTGATTAAAAAATATCCTTAAATCCAAAATTAAAAAAAACATAATTTTAGTTTTGAAATATTCCAGAATTATAGGCAAAACAAATTAATGCAAATAACAAGCTCATATAACTGTATATTTATTCGTGGCTTTTTAATGTTTTCTCATTTTATTATTCAATGTTTTCAATGGGTTTAAAATTAAATATAATTAAAATGAAATAATCCTAGCAATTATTATGTGATAAATTGGCCTTGTTAATGAAAAGCATAAAACTTAAAGGATGTAATTATAAACAAACAACTATTAACACCAATAAAAATCTTATCTAAAGATTTTAATTTGAGACAAAAGTATTTAATAAATTTTTATTCTAAATATATTATGAATTCATAGGAATTCCCAAAAGTTTTCTATAAGAATGGTATTGAGTGCTGTCCTTCACTGAAATACCATTCAAATCAATAATGATTGACGGGTGAACAAGATTATAAACACTTGAAATATAAACTAAATGAAAACTATTAAATTGTATAAAATTAAATAACATTTAATCTTTTGTTTCAAGGTGGTTTCGGTTTCAAATATGTGAACAGACAAATATGTCTCATAGTATTCACATTAGTAATGGGAGTAACTCTTGGTCTATTACCAATTGTAAAAACATCGACACTATTTTTTCTTATCGGAGGTTTAAATGTAAATAAAATTCAAACTAATTTTGTTTAAATTTCATAATATTTTTACATAAATTAGGGACTAATGGCGGGCGGAAGCGATACTGCCATCACTGCCTGGATTATTGAACTCTGGGATGAAAAGAGTGGTCCCTTTATGAATGCTCTGCATTTTGCATTTGGTACCGGTAGCATTTTAGCTCCTTTAATTGCCAGACCCTTTCTTAATGAGCAGAGATGGCATTTGGCTTTTGCTTACATCATATGTGCGTCCATTTGTCTGTTCAGTGGTCTGGTCTTGACTTTTATATTATTCAGTCGTCGGTTCAGAGCATCTGAAGTCAATCAAGAGATTGAAATCAATGCTCAAAACCGGACATCTATTTCTGAAGAGATAATACAAGAATCTGAAAGACGTGAACTAAGACCAAGTTTAGGAATAGTAATAGCAATCATGGGGTGTCTTCTCTTAGCCACTTATGTTGCGATGGAAATGACATACTTCTCATTTGAGTCCACTTTTGTTCAATATTCTCGTTATAATATGAGTGAAGCCGACGCAGCTGTCCTTTCATCAACTACTTCAGCCGTTTTTACTCTAACTCGAGGTATGTCCGCAAAGACTGACATTTGATTGAATTTTGTTTCTATAATAGGTGTGGAAATTCTGGTATCTTTGAAGATATCTTCGCATTACATCCTTTTTATGCATTTCGTGACTATAATTGTCTTTAATTTGTTGGCGATTTTCACATATAATTTACCCCTCATTTGGGTCTGGATTTCCAATATTGGTATCGGAATCGGATGCGGTTCTGTTTATCCCACAATTTACTCGTTTTTGCAGCAAAACTTTCAAATAGACAATAAAAAGACAGCAATTCTTCTTTTCGTAGGCGGTGCCACATCATCTCTCTATCCTTATATAGTGGGTACTTCTATAAGGAACAGACCATTAGTCCTGATGTTTGTTAATGTAATTAGTATTGTCTTATGTCTTATATTATTGTTTTCAATCCGATTAATAACAATAAAGTTCAGTCGTATAGTACGGCCCCAACTGGTGCTCACCACTGAAATGTGTGATCAAATGCCAAACAATGAAGAAACTAATGAATAGATTTTCTTAAAATACTCGCATTTAGTAAACAATATTTACTATAATTTGTAAAATATTTTTAATTTTATAGAATATTTTATTTTTTAAATGCATTTCAAAGTCTATTTCAAACGAAACGATTCAGTATTAAGAAAAGTATTAATAAATTAGCAAGGTTATAATGTTTGATAAATGGTTGTGTGATAGCATTGCTACTAATTGTCTAAAGTGTGGACAATAGTGTTTTACAGATGTGCTCTAATTCTGGTTCTTTTAACTGAAATTAAGATAGTTTATCATTTTATCAATCAAAAGATGATTCAATGGTTTTGTGGCAAAAGTTTTGCAATTTTTATGGTTATATTCGGGTCAATGAAGTGAGAAATTAATATAAAGTGATAATTCTTATAAGGGGTGATTCATTCAAGGAGTTAATAGACTGCACTCAAGTGACTAAACATTTGAAACAACAAATTGAAGCTGACTGCGACTGCGCTATCAGCGAATTTAATGTAATCCCTGTATCGCTTGTACAATACAATGCATTGCTATCTGTCGTAAACCCTTATAAGAATCACCCCTTATAAGAATTATCAGTTTATATCACAATTTTGTTGTCAAAATTTTTTAATAGTATTTTTCGAGTAACTAATAAACAAATAAATAATTGCATCAATTTGTGATCAAATTATTCAATTGAGTAAACACTGTAGTAATGCCACAATTATTAACATCAGTTTATAATAATGGATCTATTTTTATGAATGATTGATAATCTGTTGTTAATATTTGTTTAGATTTGACTATAATTTGTCATCTTTTGAGCTCTCAATCAATTAGTTCTAATTTTTCATCTGAACTAAATTTTTAGGAAATAATAATTCATTCAAATGTCAATATTCCTGGCATTTAGTTATGGTTTCATATAATTTCAATGATTTATTAAAATATTCTTAAAGATTAGTAAAAGTATATAATTTGAACGAATGGTTATTTTTATCGCAAGTATTGATTTATTCTAATATTTAAATTAAAATTTCATAAGTATAGTAATGGTTGTCTAAGTTTAATAACAAGGGGTTATTTAATAATTTGTTCTATTCTGGGCCATCACTGTCTCATTAAGTATTATTATTAGAAGAAAAAACTTCTTTGAAATGATTGATAGTTTGATTTCATAACATTTTATAAATTGAGGAAACTTTTTTTGGTCATAAAATCTAATTGAGCTCTTCTTTTGAGGCAATTCACTGATCTTTAATCTAAATTTCTCTTTTTTGGCACATTTTTAAACTGAAACACTTTCACTGTCTTTTCAAATAAGGAAATTTGCTTAAAACTAAACCTAGCTAGCATTTTTTTTAAACTTAAAATAAATGACAATATATTTAATGTAAAAATCTTTTATAAAATCTTTTAAAAGAAAAATCTGAATAAAGTTATTGATTTGAAGGGTTGTCAAAGCACTTTATTTTGAGATTGAGCACAGGATTAGCTGATTTGCATATTTCGCAATCAAATAAATATATTTAAATTATATTTAAATTAAAATACTTATTATTTTTTAGGTTTGATAGTTCAGTTTTTAATAAAGACATCATTAGCTGATTGTCCCGCTTTAAAGCCTCCGGTCAACGGTATATTAGACCGAAGTTGTGGTACAAAAGTTGGAAACGTTTGTCGTATTTATTGCAAAAAGAATTGTCAATTAACGGGAGATCGGGTTCGCAGATGTCTGGCTGATAATACATGGAGTGGTTCCCCCACCTTTTGTCACACCAAAAATACTCGGTGCGGTACATTGAATCCACCTAACAATGGATATCAAGTGGGGAACTGTCATAATAAAGGTAATTTTCTTTGTTTAAATCCGAGATCTATTGACGAATAAATTTGACGGAAAGTCGGGTGCGTTTGTCGTTTCACATGTAATTCTGGTTACTTTCTGAGTGGTTCAGCACAAGTATACTGTCAGCGTAATGGTCAATGGACTAAATCACCCACTTGTGTCGCTTCCACCACTAAAACAACAACCTGTGATACATCCGATATCTCAACCGATTCAGATGAAAATACTGAAGCCTATTGTCCATCACTGGATGTACCCACTAATGGAGCCCTGAGAGGGAGCTGTGGAGTCTCACCACCTAGCTCCATTTGTAGATTTTCCTGCAACAAAGGATATCGTTTGGTTGGAAATTCTGTGAGAGTGTGTCAGAAGAATGGCAAATGGAGTAATAGTGATATTTCATGCACTCGAGGTCCAAACAAATGTCCTCCTTTGAAGCCCCCTCGTCAAGGCAGTCTTTACGGATATTGTTCCCCCGGTATTCACGCATTAATTTTTAATTATTTGAAAATTGATTAAAATTAATAATTTTAGGCTTAGCTGGATACGATTGTGAGGTAGCCTGCAATTCAGGATATACTCTAGTTGGTTCTTCATTACTAACTTGCCAGTCCAATGGCCATTGGTCGTCCTCAGTTCCAGTGTGTAACCATAGTTGACATCATTTTTACCATAGAATTCATCAAATTTTGTAAATTTGAAAACACTTTAAACACACCTTTCATTAAATGATTAAAAATTTTGAGACATATTTTAAGTCTTAAATTCAATATTTGAAACACAAACTGAAAATTTAAAGACAAACTCAATCTGTTTTTTAATCTAAAGACAAAAAAATGAATAAAAAGATGAACTTGCATAAAAAAATATATACTCATGGAAAGGAATTATATGAATGGCCCACTTTCAATATGAGATTATATTAATATTAAAATGAAATGAACTTGATCATGAATCACATCATCGAATAATGCATTTATTAATTATAAATTTGGCACTAAATTTGAAAACACAATAATTTTTAAAGAAATTGCGAACAAAAAGCAATTTGGATAATACTAAGAGTTGACACATAACTAATAAAAAGTTAATAATTTATTTGCTTATCGTCTGCTGGGAGCAGAGGATGACATAATGACATCAGCGGGGTTGGCGTTGGCGGTACCTGGCTCGTTGGTCTGAACGGAAGCTCTGTAACCGGCGGCATCAGCAACGTATTGGACAATTCTCTGTCTACCGTCAGCCTCAGACAAACTGTAAGATCCGGTAACGGCTCCACTGCCATCAGCCTGCTCTTGTCTGCTCATTTGGGTTCCGAATTCGTCGGCTGAGGTGAAACCGAAGGTAAAGGGCTGTGCGAAACAACAATTATTAGAAACAAAAATAATATGAAAATTTATAGTTATATACTTTTGGGGTCTCAATTCCGGCAATTCCGTAAGCAAGAGCTCGGGGAGCAGCAATAATTCTGGGTACGGCACCATAAGCAATCTGGGGAGCGGCAATGGCGATCTGGGGAGCACCAATGGCGTATCTTCCTGCCCATGGTCTTGGAATCCATTGGGCTGAAGTGCAGGCGATGATAGCGAACAGAGCGATAAACTGTAAATCAAATGTATTATTAGAATTTGATGTTCAAAAAGGAAGCACTTATGTGAGCATACCTTGTACATTTTCGAACGTTTGTGTTTTCAACTGTAGTGATCAATCAAGAACTGAAACTGAGATCGAAATGAGAAATGAAATCTCATTTTATAGGAATCGTTTGCATTGGAAATACTAAAGAAGAAGATTTTCACCCAAAATACATAATGTCGTCATTGACGACACTTAGGGATGGGCTCTTTTGATTCATTAAGATCTAGATTGAATCTTCCTTTAATTTATTTCAAATTGAAATCCATTTTTTTCTCGACCTTACCATCAATTGCTTCGAGTATTGCAGAGGTAGCCAAGCTGGGGGATCAGCCCAAAATGCTCTCCCTCAGTTTGAAAATTTTGAGTTAAGTGCCTAAAGGACTCCCTAAGAATTTTTGTTCAAATTGAATAAAATTGAATAAAAATTCACTAAACTTTGAAAAAACTGTGCCCGGATCCCCTTAGAATTTTGCCCGAAAACCCTGTTATTTTTGCTTCCTTGAACCCTTACCTGGAGTGGGCTAACTTGGCTACCTCTCGAGTATTGCATATAATATTGCATTCATTACTGTATTCATGGATTGAATAGTAATTAAAATAAAATTAAAAAAATTGTAAAAAGTGTTAACGAAAAAAAATTAAATTAAAAAATTAAATCTTATCGTTTTTTAGCTCTAACTATAATAACAGCCCTTTTTTTCGAATAATTGCGTAAAATATCTTCGGATGACCCAAAATGATTAACACTTTTGGTGGTCATTTTTGGCACACCTTTTAAATCATTAAAGCTCAAGGCCTGAGAGGTGTTTATGAAAATACAGACATAATTCTCTCAAATAATTAATTAATTAAAATATTTATTAATTATTTTGTCAGTTTTGATAGATCAGTTTTCAGTAAAGACATCATTAATGCTGGTTAACCCGCTTTAAAGCCTCCGATCAACAGTACATTAGACCGAAGTTGTAATACAAATGTTAGTAATTTTTGTGATATTTATTGTCAATTAATGTAAGATCGGGTTCTTAGATGTCTGAACGATATCAGGAGTGGTTCCCCTATTGTCTCATCAAAAATATTCAGTGCTGTTCATTGAATCGGCCCAACAATGAAAACCAAGTAAAGAATTGTGGTAATAAAGGTAACTTTCTTTTTTTTAATTCGAGATTTATTAACGAATAGATAAGTTTGAAGGAAAGTCGGGTGCCTTTATTGTTTTGCAATCAATCCTGGTTGTTTTGTATGGTTTGCGTAAAGGCCAGTGGTCTACTAAGTAGACTCTACTTCAACCACTTGTCTCGCCTCCATTAAAACAACGACTACGGTCACAAATATATCAACCTGTTCACCCGATTCCCCAACCGATTCAGATGAAATTATTGGTCTACTGTCAATTCTTGGATGTACCACTAATTAAGGGCTATGAAAGGGAGCTGTCACTTCTCACCACCTAGTTGAATTTATAGATTTTCCTGCAATAAAAGATATCGTTTGTTTGGCATTTCTGTGAGAGTGTGTCAGAAGAATGGAAAGTCACCACTAATGATATGACAAAGACCTTGAGGTTAATCTAAATTACTATCTTGAATCCACTTTATCATGGTACTTTTTATAAATAGTTTTCCATTGGTATTCATACATTTATTTTTAACATATTTAAAAATTATTTATTAAATAACTTTAATACCATGATATTATTTGGATATGATTTTAAGGCATCAAATTCAGAGTGTCATCTTTGGCTTTTCAATTCTAACTTGCCAGTTAAATGGCTCTTGGTATTCCTCAATTTCCGTTTGTACCCGAAATTGACATTAATTTTACCATAATTTTCATCAAATTTTGTAAATTTGAAAACACTTTAAACACAACTTTCATTAAATAATTGATTTGACTTTTTTTTGTGTCATATTTTGTTTTAAGTCTTAAATTCAATATTTGACACAAATTTAAAATTCAAATACAAATTCAATCTGTCTTTTGATCCAAAGAAATGATAGAAAATTAAATGTGATTAAACTTGCATAAGAATATAGACTCATGAAGAGTCTATTAGTGACCCACATTCAATATCAGATTTGATAATAGTAAAATGAAATGAACTTGATCATGAATCACATCATCTAATAATGCATTTATTAATTTTAAATTTGGCACTAAATTTGAAAAAACAATAATTTGTTAAGAAATGCGATCGAAAAAGCAATTCGGATAAACCTAAGAGTGACTTATAACTAATAAAAAATTAATAAATTATTTGTTTATCGTTTGCTGGGGGCAGAGGATTGGATGATGACATCAGCGGGGTTGGCGTTAGCGGTACCTGGCTCGTTGGTTTGAACGGTAGCTCTGAAACCAGCGGCATCAGCCACGTAGTTCACAACTCTCTGTCGACCGTCAGCCTCAGCCAAACTGTAAGATCCGGTAACGGCTCCACTGCCATCAGCCTGTTCTTGTCGGCCCAATTGGGTTCCGAATTCGTCAGCTGAGGTGAAACCGAAGGTATAGGGCTGTGCGAAACAACAATTATTAGAAACGAAATATTTAACGAATATTTATAATTATATACTTGTGGTGGGCCTTCAAGACCTGGGTTTCCGTAGGCAATAGCTTGGGGAGCAGTGATAATTCTGGGAGCGGCAGCATAAGCGATTTGGGGAGCAGCAATAGCTACTTGGGGAGCGGCAACGGCGTATCTTCCTGCCCATGGTCTAGCAAGTCCATATCCAAGTCCACCATATCCAAGTCCAAGTCTGGTTGCGGCCAAATTGATGGTCTGGAGTCCAGCGGGAGCGGTGGTACCCAAAGTCAAGGGGTTCAAATTCAAGATTTGAGCTGAAGAGTAGGCGACGACAGCGAACAGAACGATAAACTATAAGTTTTTTTTCAAATACATATATATTGTTAGAATTTGAAGCTAAAAATGAAGCACTTAATATGAGCATACCTTGTACATTTTAGACGTTTGTGTTTTTTAACGGTAGTGATCAGTCAAAAAAATGAAAGTGATATCGAAATGAGAAATGAAATCTCATTTTATAGGAATCGTTTGCATTGAAAATACTAAAGAAGAACATTTTTAGCCAAAATATTCTTCATTGACGACATTTAGGGACGGCATTTGTCGACCCATTAAGAACGAGATTGAATCTCATTTTAATTTATTCGGATTGATTTTTTTCTCGACCTTACCATCAATTGCTACGAGTGTTGGATTCAATATTGCATTCATTACTGTATTCATGGATTGAATAGTAATTAAAATTTAATACAAATCACAAAAAGTCTAAACGAAAAAAATTAAATCAAATCTTATCGCTGTTTAGCTGTAACTGTAATGACAGCCTTTTCTCGAATAATTGCGTAAATACTGGCTTAAAATGTTTTCGGATGACCCAAAATGATTAACTCATTTGGTGGTCATTGATGGCACAGCCTTCAAATTACTCAGGGCTCAAGGCTTTAGAGATGTATATGAAAAGTGCAGACATTATTATCTCAAATCATTAATTAAATCAATTAATCCAAATATAGTCAAGGATTATATCCGTCAAAATATATTTGAAATTAATTAATAATTGAAAGATGAAATCTTTATGAAAGTCATGTAACCAAAAAAAGTCACCTTTATCACATAAAAAATTCAAATATCAAGGATATTTATGGATTAGTATGGTAACTGTGAACAGTTGGTTCTATTTTTAATGGGTTTTGGTTTCGAAAAACAGATTTATTTTAGTGAAAAACAAAGTTATGGATGAGTTCTGTACTTAATGAAAAGTATAGCCTGAAGACCAAGATTGTCCCCAACATCAATATATTTGTGACACTAGTCTTCAATATGAAAGTGAAGTACAAAAAAAAGTAAATTCTTCTGATTCTTATCTTTAGAGCGAAAGTAAGAGTTTCTCAAAATTAAACTCTTTTTAGGATAAGACTCCTTTTGGTTTTGAAATACTTTTATTGCTTTCATCCACAGAATAATAAGCATCCAGGATTTAATACTAATTAAAAAACGTGGACTTCCCGATATTTAAAAAGTACTTAAATTTATCTAGATTCAATTTGCTGGAGACAAATTGTAACTAAATAAAAGAGGAACAATCAAGTTTTATTCAACACACATTTTATTGCATTTATTGTAATAATTTTAATTGGAAAATAAGCAAAGGTTACCCTTAAGGTACAAACAATTTAATTTCACATGATCTAGCATTAAATAAATCAATCAAGACTCTAACTTTGAAAAGTGATGGTTATTTGACTTTTATTTCACAATTGAATTGTGAATGTGGTCAACACTGTTCACGAATAATTCACGTGAAGGATATGATTATAAGCTTATTCTCCAAGAGAGTCAACAAATGTGTTATGGCCTCATATTTGGTACCACTGATGTTCTCAATTAATTCAAAATGGATTAGATATGAATCTCTATATCCTTATATCACTTAACACTTTTAATATTTTCACTTTAATTAATAATTGATATCTGTTTTCACTGTCATCTCAATAAAGTGCTTCAATTTATAAATTATAATCAAAGTATTTTTCTAAAAATTATGATCTTGGAATAAAGATAATTCAATTTCAAGAACAGGAATCAAAAGTTATATCAACGATAAGTTATAAATATATTTTTGAAGGCAAAAAATATGGGATTAAAAATTGAGAATAAATTAAGTGTTTTATGAGAAGAATTATGCAATCCTTGAATCTTAAGGAAGCATTTAAGAGAATATTAAGACAATATTCCCTTTTCTTATTACAAATACTTTAACAATCTTTTCTCATTTGTTTTATCAGAAGATGTCATCTATTAATCAGCGCTGAAATAAGATGCGATTGTTATATCACTTAAAATAACCAAGAGATGGCCATTTCTGGGGCTCCAGAATTTCATTTAATGATTAACTTAAGTGCAGTTATTTTTGGCTTCAATTAGATTTCAGTATAATTCTTGAGATTCCTAAATACAATAAAACCTAAATTAAATGACACCACATATAAGAGAATCTTTCAAATTTTTCATCGAAAAAGTAAATGAAAATATTGTGAAAATTATTAATTATGTATTGTAACGCATTGAAACGATTTAAAATTAACAATATCTAATTTTAAGGGCTATTTCTTATTCGCAAATTATTAATATATTTTAGAACCCATACTTAAATTATTCTCGTTGTAATTTTGTAGAGATTTAAGTGAATTTCGATATAAGTAAACCATTTTTATGGTACCAAACGATTCTCTTATATTGAGGATCGATTGTATTTTTGTTTCAATTTTCAAGAATTTTATTTACATTTTAGAGAATTGAATGAAAAAATAAAAACTTTTTTAAATATTGGAAACGACTTTGAAATCACTTTTCATTAACTAAAATAAACTAAAAGCTGTATTTGAGAGGACCCATAAAATTAGGATTTCAAGGACTACAGTATATGTAATTTTGATCTAATTTTAAGCGATTACTTCTACTCAACTCTGAAATTAATTTTCAATTCATTAAATTTATTGATAAAAGTTTGTGTATTTTTTCCGTTAAGTTTTTCTCACAAATATTATGCTTAGATTATTCTTGGAAATATTTTGTGTTTGCACTATGAAAATAAGATAATTTATGAGAAATGTTTTGCAGGTTCAGTTGTTTTTAAAAAATAAAAGTTGTGTTCAGTCTATTTTTGCCTGTCTCAGTTTTTATTCAAAGTCTTTAACACTTATTATATTTTTATTCCTAAACCGGTTTAAACTGGTTCTCAAATGGTATTTTATAATAACATCTAGTAAATAAGTTACTTATCAAATATGAGAAAGGAAATTCACAGAAATTTGTTTAAAAAAATTGTTACCGGATTCAGATTACAAATTGCGATACTTATGGAATTTTTTCATTTTTTTGGACATCCAAACCAATTAACCAAAAAAACTAATAAATAATCAGTTTTCTAATTAATTTTATGAAAGACCTTCACTTACTTTCGAAGGTACTTTCAAAATAATTTTTTCAGACTTTCCTCAGAAAAAAAGATATGAATTACTTTAAATTCAAATTTTATTATAAAATTCATGAAAAATGAATTATTTAATACTAATTATATTATATTAAGTATATATATATATATTACAATCGTTTAGATTACAAATATTGTGATTTAAATAAAAAATAAATGAAATGCAATGTAATATTCAATGAGAGCGAGATATAAGTTTTATGGCACAGCCTTTTCAGTGAGATAGTCCTCATTATTTGAGTTGAGTTTTCGTTGATTATTCGCACAAATTGTTATATGAATTATAATCAAAATTGAAAGGCAAAGGAGAACACAGAATAAGTTGAACCAAACCAGAATCAGTGGATCGGCTTCGATATAGCGGCCCACCAATGATGGAGATACTGCTGCTGTTAGGCCACCGGCGAATACGAATATGGAGCCGATCACATTTGTCACTCGGAATTGTTGCTCTGAAATAAATTAGTTGTTCTTTAATTTGTGTCATATTTTGATAATTCACTTGATTTATACCAAGAAAAGCATAAATAGAAGCGTAGACTGAAGAGAAGCCGGCGCCCAAAATGATATTACCCGTCCACATCATAACCGATGATGTGTTGGCATAGAAGGCAAGAATTAAAATGCCTGAAATCATCATAAAGTGATTTGTGTAGAGAATCAGTTGAGGCTTCAGTTTAATGGCCAGAGGAATAGACAGCGCACGACCCACAGTGAAGGCTGCCGCCGCTCCAGAAGTGACCAGTGCAGCCGCTGACGGACTCATTTTCAGATCAGTATTAACGGCGAAAGTGGGCAGAAATTGTAAATGCATCTGTTCCATTCCCACAAAGAATGTCAAGAATATGGCCCCCATTGTCACCAACCATATGGTAGCCAAAGGAGGACTGTTTCTCTCAATAAATGACTTCAATTGATTGTATTTTGTGTTTTCTATTTGAATATTAATTAATTAGAATTTATTTGAATATTTAATTGTTTTTTGTTTTACTTTTAATCAGATCTTTGTTTTCGGTCGAGATTTTGATGAAATCGTTTTGTTTGTGGGGCGGCTCATATTTCTTGTATATGTAAAGCATGAGGACACTGGCGGCACCCATTATACTAATTATTCCAGTAAATGCGTAAGGAATGTAAATCATAATAGGGTTGGATCTGATTTGTTCATCGGTTGTGAAATCTGATATATTGAGTAATGAATTTGTGCTCTCATTCATTAGATGACTGCCGGCACTGGTATTATTGGTAACCTTCTCTAAATCAGATAATTTAATATGATGTCCAACTAATGCTTTCTTTGACAGGAAGGGTTCGCATATGAGTGGTGCTACAAATGAGCCTAGACCATAAGTGAAATGGAGAGCCTGCATATATGGTCCACTCTCCTGACCCCATATCTCAAGAATCCAGACATTGATAGCTGTATCGAAACTTCCGATTGAGAAGCCATTGATTGCTCCCAAAGAGAATAATTGGAAGAGTGAAGTGCAGTGTGGCATCAGTATTAAGGTCAGTCCCATCAAAGCCATAAAGAAAACAAAAGCCAACTGACGGTTGATATGATTGAAGAGAAAACCACCTGAAAAGTGGTTTAAAAGTTAATATTTGACCCCTTTATGAGAGAGTAATGAGAACTCACTCAGACTGCCTAATGTATAGCCGGCTGATCGAACCGTATATATAAAGCATATCTTCTCTATGGTTGTGCTGAAAAGTGCAGCCAATTCTGTAAGAGTCGGTCCAACGACGTAAAAGTTCACTGAAACGTAAGAGAAAAGTTAGAAAATCCCTATATATTGAGTATTAGGTTTTGGTAGGTTTATTCCGGTTAGAACTGGAATCATCACTGGTTCAATCCAGCGCTCTTCCACTTATTTTGTTATTCAGTTTTTTCTCTAATCGATACTAAAGTTTGGTATACTATAAGTGCAACGAATAGTTCGCTATTTGTTATGGAGAGGAAACTCATTCTTCTTTTCAACATTTATTTAAATATTAATTATTGATAACATAATTAGAGATAATTATTGATTGTAAACATAAACCGGATACTTTACTCATGATAAGGCAACTGCCGTTAATTTTTGTGAGATGACCTGTGCTAACAAGTCAATTCTAAACTTGTAAACAATCAAAACTGTTTTATTTGTAAACAAGTATCTAAAAGAAAATTAATTGCAAAAATAAACCGAATCATTCTATAAATGTAAAGAATTTTCGCTTACAAATACTTTTACATGTTTTCCAAGGATAAATTATTGGCTTAATACAATGTAATGGTCTAATTTGAGTTTCTTAAAGTCAATAACTTTAATAAAGAAATTGTTTGACAAAGAAAGAAATGTTGCTTGAACAAAAGAATAATCAATAGAATAATAAATTAGTAAGGTATCTAGGTAAATACAAAAGACTTCCTTATTATTAATCGATTCTCTATTATCGACCGCTTAATATATAAACTTATTCTATTGGGTAAAGGAATTGGTGGTCATTGAGGTAGGGGTGAGGGGTAGGGGATACAGAGTATAGTCAGGCGGTTTAGGTTTAATATCTTATTTAATGACAAAAAACTAATGACTAATGAAAATTGATTTAAATAAAAAATTACAATTAAATTAGAATTAATTTTAATAAAATTAATGAAAATTCTTACCCCCGTAGAAAAAATAGCACAAAAACAACGCCAAAGTTGTTGTGTACTTCAAAGTCATAGACATCTTCATCTTTACTCGAGTTGTGGTTAAAGTAGACAACAATCGGACAAAATATTGGGTCTTTTTATCTTCTGTTCAGCAAAGCTTACAACTGATGGAAAGTTATAAATACTTAATAAATACAAGATTTTTATAGACTGAGCTCACATTTGATTCAAGAATGACAAGTGATTGAGTGATTTATCCAGTTATATATGCCGTGAGTCAACCACAAGACTATTACCAGTAGAGTAGGTCTCGAAAACTAAATTCAATATCTGATATCTTTTGAGGCAAAGTTTGATTTTGCGTTCGTTGGTATCCCTCTCTCATTATTGTTTGAAAGTATTTTTCCCAACACTTAAGGTTGCGCTGATGGCTGTGCCGACTGAGTTTGCTTTATTCTATGATAAATAAATTTTGGGTAAAGCCCGACCTGTTATCACTCAATCCAACAAACCTTTGCACTTATTCTGTGTATTTTAAGCCTTAAAATATATAATTGTATTTAAGCTCAAAATTTAAATCTAATTTCACCAGTTTTTGCATTTTTTAGCCTTGACTACAGGCCTCTCAAAGTCCAGACACTCTTTAGAACATATTCTTCAATTAGAATCGACTGATAAGACTTGAGGCCCAACTGTCTGTCCGATTACTATTAATTTCATTCAAAATTTTGTCGAATAGATTATGAAATCGTTGAGTATTTTATTGACTGAGCTCTCAATTAAGTAACAAATTGTGTGTTACTAACAATCGTTTGTCTTATCGTTTAAGTAAATAAGAGTCACGTTTTGAATAAATAAAATCCATTCTTTTGATTCTCTTTTCTATCAAAATGACATTTTTTATATTTAAAAACTATTCCAATCAAGTTATTTAATATCTGAGGACTAATTTTCTTTTCAATTGTCTCAAAGAACAATCGCAAAATAACTAGCTAAAACAAGAACTGCACTTTCATTAAACTTTCCAATCATTAATGAGTGAGAATTGTGTTAACCAAGGATATATTAATTATCTAATTGAAGGGAAGTGATTGATAGGTATAATTTGTAATTGTTAAATAGTTTCGAGTTTAAATTCCTATGTATTTTGATAACTATCTCTGAGGTTCAGGGTGATATTTAACCATTAGTTGCCAATTATTAACTGATCTGAACAAATTACAGATAACTGTTGATCTGAGGTATTTGTAGGAAAACCCTGAACTATCCGCTCTTCCACTTAATGTTGAGTCCATTTTTAGCAAAATGACAAACACTTAAGATTATTATCTCATATCTTATTGTTATTTCCGTTTTGTATCTAAAGATTGTTTGTCTTAATCTGCGATAAGAATTTAAAATTTATATTTATCGGTCATACAGTAATACCTGTCCTCACTTTAACAGATAACATAACATTTGGTTAAATCTAAATCTTTATTCCCAAATGCATTCATAAATAAAATAGGATTGAGTGAGGGTTTCCCCAATCAATTAAAATACATTTTACTGGAATTTTCATTATTTACTCATAACATTAGAAAAACTTTAAAATTCTTCAGAAGCACTAATTTGCCACTATTTTGACCTTGCAAACTGCATTTATAATGAATTTAGGCTAGATTAACAATTATAGACGCGTTAAACCAAGATGCGTTAAAATGACTTGAAAAATATAATAAAATCTAAGATTTATGCAATTTTTGATCGAGGTTCTAATAATTTCAAGTGCAATTTTTAAGTGCAGTATCCAGAAAAGTAACTGTGCTGGTCTGTGGTCAACTCTTAAAGCTTCCCCTTTTAACTGTTGTCTCTGTAGTGGTGGTGGTGGTAGTAGTGGTCATAGTGGTGGTGGTGGTCATAGTGGTGGTGGTAGTAGTAGTAGTGGTGGTGGTCATAGTGGTGGTGGTGGTGGTAGTAGGGGGTGGTAATGGTGGTGGTGGTGGTGGTAGTGGTAGTGGTGGTGGTAGTAGGGGGTGGTA
>JAQFZI010000026.1:0-33320 GCA_034695605.1 Eupelops occultus | reverse complement strand
CGGCTCCAGGGGGGGGATAAAGGCTGAATCCCCCCCCCCCTTGGCCATCACTGCAATTAGACTATCGATCCATTTATTAATAAATGCATTCAATTATATTTCATATAAAAGTTATTTCCGTTTCTAATGGTTTTGTTATGACTTAACAATAAATATCACAAAAATGGAAGAAACAAATGAAAAGAATCCTTCAATTGAGATGACATTTCTTAAATATAGTCATCCGATTCGCAGAAATATCATCAAAACCCAAAGCGATAGTAAAGCAAATATAGAGAAGTCAGCAAAAGATTTGACGACAGAATCGTTACAAAACGTTTTGGATTCTATGTTTGATATTAAGTATTCATTGAATTCACATTTTATGGTAAAAATATTTATATTGAGTCCTCACAGAACCAGAGAATCCGGTGACTATGTCTATGAATCTCATGTGTCAACGATTCCGGCCTCAAGACTGGAAGTCTTGTCACTTAAGGAACGTTTGGACACTGCTTTGCGTACATACAGAGCCCGTGAAACTGGAATTTGTCCGATAAGACGACAGCTTTACGATCTATGCTTTGGTGAGATATTTATCCTAAGATTGATTGAAAAATCAATAAATAGTTTCTTTTAGATGAACTCATCAGACAAGTGACCATTGAATGTGTTGATCGGGGATTACTTCTCTATTGCATTCGTAATGAAATCAAAATGACTTTCATGTCATTAGAATATATCAGAGAAAGTGCCACAGCTTTTGGACTGAGAGCTGCCCTAAGAAACAACGCAAAGGCTATTGAAAACGAACAGATTGTAAATTAAATCTATTCATTGAAATACTTTTAATTAATTTCACTTAAAGGCTATCAAATTGAAAGCTGAAAACGAAGATCTGACCATCAAATTGGATAAACTCAACAGAGAATTAACGCAATTGAAAGACGACAGAAACAGAGTTATCGATGACTTGAAAGAGTTCTACGAACAAGAATTACAAAAATTCAATTCAGTTATAAGTAACCAAAGAGTTCGTATCCAACAAAACAATTAATTATTACATATTTTTTAATTCAAATTATGGCATAAGTTTAGAGGAAAATGTTTAACATTCTCTCCATATATTCAGAGTTTGAAAGTTAATGAAAAATAATTTACGTTATCTTTAATTTTGATGTAGACTCTAATCGACTCACTGAAGAGGAAACCGATTTTTCTTTGATTAGATGGAGTGCCACCACTACTGCCCCCATATATTATTTAAAATGTCATTTGGTTTTCAGGTCTTTTAAAAATTGTTTATTTTATTTATTATTTTAATTATAAAGAAATATAAGAAAAAAGTAATTGTTTTTACGATTGCCTACCAATTAGTCATTCATTTTGTTATTAAATTTGACATAATTTTCAATAATCCAATCATTTGAATAGAGTTTGCATTAAATAAAGTCTCGTAAAACTTGAAATCTGGAGAAAGAAATGTTTTAAAACAAAATATTAGTCCAATTAAAACATTTTAATCAATATTTTGTTGAATAATACCTGAAATAAGAAGTGGAACAGAAATGATCTCAACTAAGCTCTTGTTATTTTGGAGCAAATTATTTGAAATTTCAACAAACGTTTGTTCAATTTGTTCCTTCAACTTTTGGTTTGCAACTCTTGTATGGAACAAACATATCAATCCGTGTCTGTTCTGTTCTTCATCTCCAAGACATGGCACGAATGAATAAAATTGAAATAATTTCGATATAATATAGAGAACTGCACTCATTAGTCGAGTCAATGAAACGCCGATTTGAATAATTAACAAATCGTTGTCACAAATAAATGGAATAATTTTGGAGAAATCAGAAATTAATTCATTAAAAACAACTTTTTCTTCAATTAATTCTAAATTAAATTCACGAAAAGCATTAATGAAATAAATATTTTTATTTTGTGTTGAATTAAGTGTTGAAACATTCGTTAAGTCGTAAACGATATCAAGATTTATATCTTTCGATAACCGTTTGACAAAATTATCGCAACTTTTCTCACAATTTATTAAAATGTTTTTAAAACGGTTTTCGGTTTTTGTTATCAATTCTTCGATAATTGTTTTTGTTTGAGAATTAAATGAAACAAAAGATTTGCCAATATTTGCAAACTTTTCCTTATGTTTAAGACATTCATTATATGAAATAATTAGAGATAAGTCACAAAACTTTGAGTTTTGAATTTTATTGTAAGGAATGCCATAAATATATTTAATATCAAAAAGTTTTGTATCAGAAGTTTGTTTCCAAAATTTGAGTTCAATTAATTGGTTTCTAAAACTTAAACTTTCATTCATTTGATTCAATAGATTATTAAGTTTTTGAAACCAAATATCACTGAAAAAGTTGTTTTGTTGTCTATCGCTATAACTTTTATCGTTTTTTAATAAAAGATCTAATTTTTTGAATCGTAAACAATTAGTGAGATATGAATCACAATCGATGACCAACTCTTCAAATTGAGAAATACTGAAAATATTTAAATTTTTAATCAAATTTTTAGCATATTTTCTGTTATTTTTAATTATTTGTTGTATTTTCTGTTTATTCTCTGTTTTAAATAAATCCAAATTTGTTTTAATGACACAAATTTGAGATTTAATTAAATATTTTACACATTTTTCGAGGTTTTCAATAAAGGTTTTTGGAATCGATTGTCGGCTAAAAAGTTGTTTCGAATTATTATTTGTTGACATTTTTGATATAATTTCATTCAATTGATTGCTAGATTCAAATCCAATACAAATTAAATATATTTCTGAATTTCCTGATTTACTGGCACTGGGCTTAAAAATATTGACCTCTTTGAAGGCACAGCACAACAAATAGAGAAGACATATGGATTGACATTCAAAAAGAGTAAAACATTTAACGATAAGACATCCGTTGTTTGCAATCACTTCCAATGATATAAGTATTTCCTTAGAGATCAAAGGAAGTACCACTTCTTCTTGAGAGTGAGGACAGTCCACACAATTGATACTTCCGTCACAAGTGATTAATGAAAACTTTTCAATATTTCTATTTTTCATCTCTTGTTTGAGATCTGAAATAAAATTTGTGTCTAAAATATTGCCGGTATTTCCCGAACCGAAGAACCAATTATTGAATAAATCAATTGTTTTAATGAATTTGTCATAAATTATGGTGTAATCGATGTCTTCATAATATGGATTCAAAGTGTTTGCCATCCATTTGAGTTTGATATTCAAAGAATTGCTTTTAATGTAATGGTTTATAGCATTTATGAAACTTCCGGGACATTCACAAACAAGTAATACATATAAAGGTTTTGTTTCATTCATTTTATCACTAATTAAAGTCTCAATTGGTTTGAATTTTGAGATAATTTCATAAATTTTAATCCAGGCTTTAGTCAGAAGAAATGGTTTTCGTGTTAATTGTCTTTTGAGACAATCAAGAATTAGAGTTGACTTATCTGTAGAAGAGGTATGATTTGACCAAATGTCCAAATATATGTCATTTAAACAACTTTTAACTGAATTTAATTCACATTTAATTTGTTTAAATGAATCTAAACTCCAATTGATTTCTTTATAACATTCGGTGTCTTCAGGTATTTCACAGACAAATGACTCATCTTTTAGAATGTAATTCATTTTAAATTAATATTAAATTATTAATAAAATATTTAAAAGTTTGAGTTTAACTTAAATTACTATAAATTCAAATGCATTACAGAAACACATGTTTTTAAATAATCAACAAAATAGTTGTAAACAATGATTGAATGCCATCTATTATCTCCAAAATAGATGTGATTCAACTTTTAAAATCAACTAGCTAATTCCAAAATAAAAGAACTGAAGCAAAAATAATCTAAAATCATTTTTTCAAAACAAAAATTTATTAAAAAATTGAATGTTTATAATAATTTAGTGGAAGAGTTCACGCGATAGTCAACAGCCAATAAAAAGATGAACTGATATCACGAACTTTTGCCGAACATTCAATTATTACTCATTAATCCATTCAAAAGTACAACAAATTTCACAAATATTTAAATAATTGATTCGAGAAACTGACAAATTTTATCTTTGCTTTTATTCTTCGACTATTATTAGTGAAATGAGTGAGACTTCAATAGATACGGACAACGTTTCGCTGTCGGACTCTATCGGTTCCAATCATATTGAAAATGACAAACAAAAGGATGAAGTGTTAGATATTTCCCGCTGGAGAGACAAAACACTTACTAAACAACTGATCCGAAGAGGCAAAGGTTGGTCTACTCCTAAAAATGGAACCGAAGTATCTGTTCATTATGTGGCCAAACGAGAAGACGGAACAGTCATCCATTCGACTCGCGATCAGAATGAGGTCTTCACTTTCATTGTCGGCCGAAAACAAGTCATTAAAGGGTTTGATATCGCAATCAAAACTATGAAGTGGTCAGAGATCTCGAAATTCACATTTGCCGGTGAATACTCTTATAGTGAGAGTGAGTGTCCGCCTTTGGTTAAAGCAGGAGAACGGGTCACATATGAAGTCGAACTCTTTTACTTCAAACTCATTGATTTAACGAAGAAAAAAGACGGCGCTCTCACTAAACGAATAATAGAACCGGGCGTTGGATTCGATTTAGCGATCTTTGGCTCTGAAGTGACCGTCGATTTGGTTGGAAAATACAATAACCAAGTTTTTGATGAAAGAACTGTTACCTTCACTGTTGGAGAGGCCGCTGAAAAGGAGGTCATCGATGGCATCGATATAGCGGTCACTAAAATGAGAAAACAAGAAAAGTGTCGACTTTTTGTTAAACCCGAATATGCTTTCGGCTTAAAAGGGAAACCCGAGTTGGGTATACCAGAAGACTATCAACAACTAGTTTATGAGATTCGTTTGATTGACTTCACCGAAGAGAAAGAGCCGTTCGAACTGTTCGACACCGAAAAGTTAAAGAAATCAGAAGCCCTTAAAGAAAAGGCAAACAATTACTTCAAACAATCGAAATATGGTTTGGCTGTCAATCAATACAAACGAATGATTAAAATTCTGAGACACGACTCAACCAAAGATGCAATTCTTTCCAAATTAAGAGCGGAATCGGAAATCAGTGTCGAAGAGTTTGCCAAACAAAGGGACAAACTTTTATACATCGCTTATCAAAATTTATCGAATTGTTATCAAAAACTCGAGAACTTTGACTCTTCCATCAAATGGATTGATTATGGCCTCAAACTCGAACCAAAGAATGCAAAAGGACTGTATATAAGAGGTCGCGCCTACATAGGACTCAAAGAGTACGAGTTGGCCCGAGAAGACTTTCAAAAGTCATTGGAATTCGAACCAAGCAATAAGTCGGCCCATAATTACATCATTGAATGCAATAATGCCATCAAAAACCGAACCCAAATGGAGAGGAAAATGTATTCAAAATATTTTGAAAGTCATTCAATCGATACACAAATTAGTACCGAAAAGATTGAATCGATTGAATTGAAAGAGTCGGGCGATGAGCAGGAATTGGATGAGAAAAGTAGTTCCGACAAAGCGGACGAACAGATACCGTCCACTTCTGGCCAAAGTTCGTCACAAAAATAATTTTTTTCGATTTTATTCATTTGTTTTATAAAAATATTGATATTTTGTCCAAAATTGAAGTTTTGTTTTAAATGAGTTTTTATTTATTTATCTAAAGATCTAATTACACAAAAAAGTGAAGAACTCATTCATTTTTCGGTCCATTTATTATTTTTTTGTAAATAAATTGATATTCAAAACAGAATTAATTATAAAAATGTAATTCAAAACAAATTTTTCAATGAAATGGCAGTAATTATATTAAGTTTGAGATTAATTAATAATTTTTGAGAAAATTATTGCAAATCAATACACAAATAGATTCAAAAAACAATTCATATAAAAAGATTTGAGCAAAAGATAAGTAAATCAGAAAAATAAATGAGAATTGAAGACAATTAATAGAAAATTGAATTATAATTACATTTAAGACAATTCATTAGACATTTGGCACTTATGGGGAATTCACAATATTTGCCTAATTTTCAGATAAATTGATTAAAAGATTGAAATTATATTAATTTTTTGGAAAATTCTAATGAAATTCTAAAAAACAATTAAAAATATTTTCAAATTCATATCGATTTCGATGAAAGTATTAGTAAATAAGAAAACAATTAATGACTAAATGGACTAAAATTGTTAAAAATTTAAGATATTTGAAGAAAATTCAGATTTTATTTTTGATAAGTAATTAAGGCTCTAACTTAAGTCGTCGGAAGCAACCGTCGGGAAGGGATGCCCTAATTTCTGCGATGTTGGCCACATCTCTCCTAAGCTTTTCGATTTCGTCGTCGTAGTCTCTCATCCATCTGTTCTGTTCTTCGCGAATGTTTTTCAATTCCCCCATTCTATTGTCGAGATCAGCGTCTTTGAGCTCTTGTTCTGCTTTAGCCAAACGGCGCTCCAGATCTTCGAGAAGGGGTGCATCGATTTCGTCCAAATCATCTTTTATTTGAATAAAATTTAGTTTTAAGACATTTATTGAAAATAATTATAAAATGAATGAATGAATACCCAAAGAATCCAATATTCCGTCGACTACTTTAGCAGAATCGGCCACTTTCTTAGCGGCCTCCTGTGCTGATGTCTTGGCCTGATTAGCCTTTTCGAGAGCATCTTTAGCCAAACCTTCATCAGTCTTAGCCTGATCTTCATAACCTTTCATTCTACCAGATGTCTCTTCCACTTCAGCCGCCAGTTCCTCTGCCTGACCCTTGAGTTTTCCTGCTCTAGTTTTAGTCTGTTGGGCCTCATCTCTAAACCTGTCGGCGTCGTCGGAAGCCTTCTCAGCGATTCTTTGTGCCTCTCGAGCTATATCTCTGGCTTCAATGGCATCTGTCAGAGCACTTCCCAATGCATTTTCGGCGTCACTTGTCTTTCCTTCGGCTTCAGTTATAAGTCTTTCTATTTCTGGAACTTTTCTGAGCTCTTCATCAGCTCTTCCTTTACTCTCCTGAACGACAGCATCGAATTCTTTTAATGTTTTCAAAGTATTCTTTGCGTCTTCGAGGATCTTCTCTCCGCCCGCAACGGCTTCTTTAGCCCTTTGTAGGGCTGCATCGGTATCGGCTAACAATTCATCGGTAATTTGTTGTTGTCTAATGGCTTCTTCGAGTAGATCCCTGGCATCTTTTAGTCTGAAGTCTGTATTATTAAGCAGTTCTTGATGTCTATTGAGGAGCTCATCCGCTTCTTTTAATATTCTTTTAGCTTGCTCTATTATGTCAATGGCGTCTAATTTATACCTATCCGAAGGAAAGTTGGGAACAACAATAGCATTCACCTCAGTATACATAGTAAGAGCATCGCCGTGAGCTTTGGCAGCCCCTCTATTCGCTTCTTCTGACATCTTTTGTGTCCTTAGAAGCAAATCAGTAGTGTCTTCGAGTTGATCCGTAATCTTTTTGAGTTCTTGTCTATTGGCCTCTTGAGTATCGATGGCATCTTTGGCTAATCTGAAAGCAGTTTCAGATGTATTCAAAGCTTCTCGGGATGTGTTCTCGATATCTAACGCTTCGTTTTCATGTTTATCGGCCAGAGTTCGGGCCTCGCGAGCGATCTCAGACATACGCTGTGACTGTTGACCAAAACGATCAGATCTTTGCTGAGCCTTCTCGAGAGCGCTTCGGCCCTCAGAGTCTAAATATCTTCGGGCCTGAGATAAAGCCTCATTCGCCCTCTCAATGATTTGTTCGGCGAGAGTTATATTCTGTCCGCCATAACCCACAAAAAGACTTATGTGTACCGATTGTTCTGCTATTTTACCAGTTGTTTCCTGAACTTTTTTGATTCTTTCTTTGAGTGCCTCTAACTGTGCGATTAGAGATCCCTCAGAGCCTTGAGCTCTTCGGGCGTCTTCAAGTAGTCGATCGACTTTACCGTTTACTTCTTGTAATTGTCGCTCAAAGTTAACGTCTTCGACCACTTGTGGGTTGCCTTCAATCTCTTTAAGCAATTGAGTCAATTCGGATAATTTAAGTCTGTGGTCATTTGCCGCCTCCTGAACTAATGTATAACAGGGCGGACAGTCCAGACAACCGGCTTCTTTATTGTACTTATTTTCTCGACAGCGCTCACAACGTCTTCCCTCAACATTTGGACGACACGGACACTGACCGATATCATTACACTGAGGACCGTTTGATCCGACGGAATCGCAGTCGCAATTTGTACAGCCCTTGGATGAAAAGTCAAAGTGATAGGGAAGACATTCAGTACACTGTTTTCCAGTGACACCAGGTCTGCAGTGACACTGACCCGTTCGGTCGTCACACGTCCTATTAAAAGAACCGATTGGATCGCAGTCACAGGACTTACAGCCTTCGTTTGAACTCAAATCCCAATAGCCTTCGACGCAAACATTGCATTGTCTGCCCATAACGTTAGGCTTACAATTGCACTGACCCGTCACCTGATTACACAACAGAGGAGTCTGAAGAGTATTGTAGCTCAGACTATAACTGGTACGGCTATAGGGGACATCAGCTGCTGCTCTCTCGTCTGCATAAGTGCCAAATGGATGACAACTGCATGCCTTGCAGTTGCCTTTAGGGTGTGACAAAGCATTGCCATAATAACCGGGTAAACAATTCTCGCACTGATAGCCGTGAGTGTTGTAAATGCATTTAACGCATTCTCCAGAAGTTGTATTACAGTTTCCGACCGCATTTGGATCTACGTTACCGTTGCAATGACATGGACCACAGGCAGAGCTTTCGCCATACCTTCCTGTAGGATCACCGGCGTATCCGTCAACACAAACGTCGCACTGATAGCCTGTCCCACACATAAAAAAGTAAGTGTTTCATCATTTAATAAACTTTTAAATTAATAAATAAAAGATAACCAAAAAACCGAAGAGAATGAATGAATACCTCCATAGCCTTCTGGGCATTGAAGACAAGCGACTGATTCATCGGGTAAGACAACGCAAGCGCCCTGTTCTGGACAGGGACAGGACTGACAGTCGCTATCAGTGCCTTTCAATGCATTTCCATAATAACCCGACGCACAAACTTCACAGTTATCCCCAGCAGTGTTATGTTCGCAAATACACCGTCCTATCAGTGGTCAGTACCGTCACCGGGAGTAAGGAATTAGTGATTAGATTATTAATCATTAGTTTTGTTACAAAGCATTGGATTAATGCAAACATTTTTCTAAACATTTCTTAATTTAAATTATTTTTGAAATTTAATGAATTATTTATTAATAAATAATTAGTAAACCCTAACAATAAAGTCATACCTGAGTCGGGGTCACAATATTCTGCATGTTTGTTGCAATTACAAGCAATACATTGACTAAAACTTCCGCCACGAGGTGGGTCGTGTTTATATCCGGGCGCACATGACTCACAGAATTGTCCGACATATCCTTCAGGACAGGTGCACATCTCAATCCAAGTGGCCCTTTCATTATAAGGTAATTGTTGGGCCGACTCAAGTCTGAAATCGTCTAAAAATCCAGAGCCGGACGGCGTATATGTGACGCGAATTTTAAGTGCAGTCAAATTCGACAAAACACTAATAAAGTCTTTGGTACTGAGACGCGGCGCCCACCCATACCTCACATCTTCATGAAGTCTGAATTTATAAGATTGTCCTCTAGTTGTTGGAAGAGGATTTCCCTGACCAAATATTGGTTGAGATATGACAAGTCCTGTGCCTTCTAATACAATATCTTCGACAGTAGCCCTTGGTCCTTCATCGCTAATTCGTAGATTAAAACTCAGAAATTGATTATATGAAGCCCTCTGATCGCCCAAATATTTGTCAGGTGCCACAAAATAAACCGGTTCACGTGAGACAGCGCCCACAGATACACTTCTTCCTATAGAATCGAACTGATGGGGTAGTTCTCTGCCGGTCCTGTCTTTTGCCAACCATTTCTCATTATCGCGATTGAAAGTACTTTCAATGGTATGCATTGAGAAACCCGGCGCTGATGTGCACACAGATGAGTGTCCAAAACAAAAACAGGGCAGACATCCAAACTCATTGTCCAATTGAAGATTGAAATGTCCAGGTCTACATTTATCGCACTGTTGTCCCTCAACATTAGACTTACAGCGACAAACACCAGTAGTTTGGTCACAGGAGGGGGTGTTATTCCAACTGCCAGCTATATTACAGCCACAGGAACTGAAATAGCAAGGTTAATTTTATTTAAATAATTGATCAAAAGTTTAAGGAATGATTACATACCGACAGCCCTGCATTGAAAAGTCGTAAAAATTGGGGGAACACCTGTCACATCTTTGGCCTTCAACCCCAGGTTTACATAAGCATTGACCCGTTCCTATACACTGTAGGCTTATTGAACCTAAATTTGAAATTAAGAAAAATATGTGTATTTTGGAGGAAAGGCTAAAATTTTGTTCATTATTTACCGATTGGATCGCAATTACAGGCCAGACATCTGCCATCAGGTGCTGAATAATAATTGTCTCGACATCTTTCGCAATTTGGTCCAGAGGTGAAATCAGCGCAGTCCTGACAGTGACCTCCATGGCCAGTCTTTAACCATAGTTCGCGATCAAAGAAACATCGATTGGACCTACCGTTGCAATTGCAGGCTATCCATAAAAGTTATTATTATTTTAATTAATTATGAATTGAATCAAAATTATTATTAATTTCGAATATAAACAAAAAAGGGATCATTTACTTTCCCAATCAGTTCCAGTCCACACTTGGATAGAGTTCCCGACCTGACGCGAACCCCTGCACTCGATATAACCCGAATTTGAGATAATGGTTAAAGTTATCAAAACTAACGAATCGATTAATAAGTTCATTGTATTGAGATTTTTACGAAAGACTAGAGATTTTGTAAATATATTTTTGTAATACTATTTCCCAAAACAAAATTGTTGCACAAGAAGACCATCAGTGGAACAAAAACTTAGAGCCAACACCTGTTCACTAAATGTTCTTTTATTTAATCGAAACCTCTGTTCCGATAAAAAACTTGACAAACAATTGAAACTAAATCATCGGAAATATATTAATCGATTGATTTTCAAAATTAATAGCTGTAACCAAAGGGTAAACCACTAAAAAACTATTGCCATATAACTGTTGGTTAGCTTTGAGGCCTTAAAAGGCCGTTCCAAACACTATTATGAGAGCAGGTTATGAAAGAATACAATTAGTTGTATCCTTACTCTCAGTATTGGTTGCCCGGCTATACCTGTCCTTATAAAGTGGGAAGTAGTCTAATCCTACGTAAATTTGAAAACTAATGTTGAACTTACTGTCCATTTCTTCCTCTATTTACTAATTAATTCGTAGAAATCAAATCATTGAAGAAAAATGTGATAATCTTTGTATCAAATCTTTTTATACAAACATCAAAATAATTAAAAACGAGTCAATTGACTAAAAATTTATTTTCTTTTTGAGTGGGTGGACTGAGAGACAGATTGGTTTTGTTTATAAGTCAGTGTGCTTTACACTTATCATTCAATGGATGAATGACTTCCACTTTAAGAACAAAAATTGAATGAAATGGTCTTACGTTTGCATTCATAAGCGTTCTTAGCGGTGGCCCTTCTCCAGGGCTGGTCGTTATAGAAGGGAAGACATTCATTGCAATCGGGACCACTTGTATAGTGCTCACAGCGACAAATGAGCCGGCGCTGCATTGATGTTCGCTGTCCAGGAGGACTGAAGCATTCATTAGCATGGCCATTACACTTACAACTAAACTCAACAAACAATTTATGCAATTAATGCCAATTTCTGACAGTTTTTACAATTATTGCATACATTCCTCCGACAGAGAAGTCAGAGATGGCGTAATAGTAGGACTTTAATACTTGGGGGTCACCGAAAACTTCATCACCAAAAGTATTCATTCTGTCCAATGTTATCCTAATATCAGTTGCTGTCACAAATTCCTGACCAAATCAACATTGGTTTTTAAATTTATAGTTTAAATAAAAGAACTTGCTTATTTTTAGATTTTGTAAATATGATAGCAGTGATTAGATGTGAAACAAAATACCTGTAAATTAGAGCTTTCTTCAAAGTTGAGCGCAGATGGGCGGCCTTCCAATGTTGTGAAGATAACGTTACCACCAGAGAGAGGGGATATGTCAGAGAATTCTTTGGTACACAAGGCTTTGGTCTCGTCATCGCGAGTGGCGTAAGTACTTTCCGATACATTATATTTGCTAAAACAGGTCGCACTATAGAACTGGTATGGAATCCATGGCCCGTCTTCGGAGGTGCGCTTATAAACGGAAAAGCTTTCGGGTCGCGGAGAATGAAATTTGAGTCTAACATAAGTTATTTCGAATGCTTTGCCTAAACGTTAAATAAATAAATAAAGAAAACAAACGCAAAGTCATCAAAATATTTCGACTCAAAGTTAGTTTTGTCTAATTTTACATTCGCTTCACTCAACAAAAAACACTTATGTTTAGGGCTTTTGTTTATTAAATCAATTTTCATATTTTCTAATCGCTATTAAAGTATTTCAAACATTAGTTCAGACTTTGAATCCTTTCTTTTATGGGTTTACAGATTATAAGCGGAACACAAAATCATTACATTTTTTTTGATATTTTGTTCAAAATTGTGTTTGGATTAAATGATTATTTAAATATCAAAAATATTTAGCGTTTAATTGAAGACATACCCAAATGGAGAGTGAGGTTGACCTGATTGGGGTACTGAATGCCCTCATACATGGTCTCACTTTGCCACCAGGTCTGCTCATTATTATCATTATAGTCGGTCAGATAAATAGCGGGATGTGCTAACGAAGGGTTAGTGGCATCACATAAGTCACAGGTTTTCTTTGAGGAACCGGTGGCTCCGGTTTGTACACAATATTCGATGGGACCGGACTGACCACATGTATTAGTGGCCTCGACGGGCACTAAATAGGCGGCGTTCACGAACTCCGGTACACAACGTTGTGGGCGATTGAGACGATCGTAACACCGATTTGACTCATCATTTGGTCCTTTCTTTGGGACACCGTTTGGTATCAAACGATTATAATTTTGGTCCAATTGTGACAAAACAGTTGACATCAAAGAACAATAAATAGTATAATAAAATAGTAACAAAAATATCGTTGAAACACATTTATGACTATTTGATGAACTTTTTCCTATCGAAGAACACTTTCGGTGATTAACCACAAGACTATGTGACCGCACTTTAGGCCGACCTTCAGTCAAGAAATTAATAAAAACTTATTTAAAACAATAAGAAAAGGAAAAAAGTTTTCGCAAAAAAGTTTAGAGAGAAGTGAAGGAGCGATAAGAGTGAGGGAAAGCGCGATAAGTCTTAACTCATGGCATAACACATATATTCAGATAAAATACTAAAATGTTTGAAATTGTTTAATACCTGTATATAACTGTAAATCTTGTTGTGAAGACAAATGAGTCCTTAATCGACACCGAAGTTCAGTCGATAAAAGTTTGTTTGAACACAATTTGGACAGAGATTCCATTTTTTCAACAGTTTATATACAAAAAGATTCTTAGAAAAAGTTATATAAATAGAATTTAAATGAAGGCATTGAAGACTAGTCTGCAGTAAAGATAGGAATCACTTCTCAAACCATTTGAAGTGTAAAAGAAAGTGTTGAGAAAACTTAAGTCCAATACTCAGACTTCTGTCTCAATGAGTGTCTCCACAGACTCTAAGCACTGGAAGAGCACTGTTAGGTTAGGCCACACCTAATGCCGAGTATATATAGAGAACTTTCACCACAGGGTTTCTCATTTTGTTTACAACAGAAGTCTTAAAGTCTTCAGTTTTAGGCCTTTGAGGCTCGCATTCAATCACTTCTCTTATGCCAAACATCAATAAAAGAAGGAATGCTTTCAAATGCCTCTAATTTACAGCTAATCCCAACTCAAAGACTAACGAATCAAATGCTGACATCTCTTGAATATATTCTTTTCTATACCACTAAACTTTATAGGCTTTAGAACTTATCTAGCTAAACTTAAAATATCTAATTTATCATCAATTATCTCAAATTAAACTTAATTACTTTTTTTAAACTCAAAATTTCATGAATTCATATGAATTACAAGAAGTTTTAGGGCTTTCAATAGCAAACATAGAACTGTTGTGAATATAAACGGAGTTCGACTGTATTAAAGTCCAAATGAGTTCATTGAAAGAGGAGTTCACTGTAATCGTCATCAAAACACTTATCAAAAATTAAATTTTTATAAACAATTAAATGATTATTAATTAGAATATATTTATTCAAATAAATTGGTGTTCATTGAAGTGAATAACAAAATGATCGACAGTTTGTTTATTATAAACCAAACGGGGTATCAATCAATCAAAATAATCCAATTCTTTGACAATTTCTGTCATTTTTCTAATTCTGTTTTTGTCCACTAATTAGAGATATATTTATGGAAAAGCACTGGAAATCGGTAATCCATCGGTCGGTCTGCGACTACTTCTTGGAAGCGCAGCGAAAGAGCACTTCGGCTCACAATATATCGCCAGTGATGTCGACTCCACACCATTATCTCATATCAATCTTCCGCTGCGGTATATATCTGGTAGCCGTCACACAGACAGAGATTCCGCCCCTATTTGTCATTGAATTCCTTCACAGAGTTGTCGACAATTTCATCGATTACTTCAATGATTGTAATGAATCCCTAATTAAAGAGCATTACGTCGTTGTCTATGAATTATTGGACGAAATGCTGGACAACGGCTTTCCTTTAGCCACTGAGTCTAACATTCTTAAGGAACTCATTAAACCGCCGAATATTCTCAGAACAATCGCCAATACAGTCACCGGAAGAACAAAGTATGACATTATTTAAGAAAATATCCTTAGATTTCTTTTAAACCTCTTTCATAATCTTTTATTTTTGACCACTTTTTGGTGGAATTTAATTTAATTTCTAATTGTTTTCTAATTGATATTTAGTGTGAGTGCAACCCTTCCATCCGGACAGTTATCGAACGTTCCCTGGAGGAGGACTGGAGTCAAATACAACAATAATGAGGCATATTTTGATGTAATTGAAGAAATTGATGCCATTATCGATAAGAGCGGTTCCGTTGTTTCCGCTGAAATACAAGGATATGTACGCAAACATTGGACTCATTTGTTATTCTCATTAATTATTTTCATTTATTGATTGACAGATCGATTGTTGTATAAAACTTTCCGGAATGCCTGACCTGAGCCTGTCTTTCGTGAACCCCCGGCTCTTCGATGACGTGAGTTTCCACCCATGCGTTCGTTTTAGGCGCTGGGATTCTGAACGGGTCCTGTCATTTGTTCCGCCTGATGGCAACTTTCGACTTATGTCATACCATATCGGAGCCCAGAATATGGTTTCAATTCCTATTTATATTCGACATCACATTTCATTCAAAGAGATCGGTGGCGGAAAAATTGAGATCCAAATCGGACCAAAACAGACCATGGGAAAACTCGTTAGTAGTTTTTGATTCTTTATCACTATTTCTATCGATTTTCATTTTTTGTTCGGTTTTTTACTTTACTTTTAATGTATAAAAATTTCACTTCAAATATGTTATTAATGATAAAGAATTGACTGAAAATTCATTAAAAGGGATTAGTTTTTGAAATATTTGGTGAGAGCTGACTGAGTGCTTCACTTTAATTCATTGTTTACTTTTATTTCGATTCGAGTCTCGTATTTTTATATCTTTTTCACTACATTTACCGAAGGGGTGTAGTATATAATCTCATTCGTTAAACACCTCCCACCCCCTGGATTTGAGCCAAATTTACAATATTCTCTTTATTGACAATGGAATTTCTAAATTCTGTTCTGAATAATTAAGGTGTAAATGTAGTGTCCATTGGATTTGAGCCAAACCTTGTTTTATATTTTGATTATTTATTAATTTTATTCGTGACCTGACTTTAAAACCCTATCATTCTTTCTGTTCAACAGCTCGAAAATGTCGTAATCGAAATACTTATGCCTAAGACTGTGCTCAATGTGAATATAACCCCGACTCAGGGCAAGTATTCATTTGATCCGGTGTCAAAACTGTTGGTTTGGGAAGTTGGTCGTATGGAACAGGGTAGATTACCTAATGTTAAAGGTATAATCAATTTGCAAAGCGGTGCTCCACTCCCTGATGCCAACCCAAATGTTCTAGTAAAATTTACAGTAAGCCAACTGTCCATTTCTGGACTTAAAGTCAATCGACTTGATATGTATGGAGAGGTAAACATTAATTTGAATTTTCAGTTATTTTACGAATTATTAAATTCTTTTCATTTACAGAAATACAAACCCTTTAAAGGCGTTAAATATTTGACAAAAGCTGGAAATTTTCAGGTCAGGACATGATTTTGTGCTCAGGGAAGTCTGCCATTCAATCATATAAGCTATAGCTCCGCCGAATCGTTACTTAGGATTTAATATACAAATTGTTTTCTTTTTTTAAATAAATATCTAATTTGTTTTGCGACCAATTATCCAATGAATAAATAATATTCTGTTCGAACTATACCCTAATCTTTCCAATAAATTATTTGTTATATCTTTTGCAAAAGGGAGTCAACTGTTTTGAGGAAATCTTATAAAACTCAAACAAATTGTTGACTAATTATTCGATTCAATCATCAAATAAGAGATAAAAGCAATGAATTATTATTAATAGAAATCAATTTTTCAAAAACGACTCATTAGTTTTAATTAATAGAGTGCTCTTTCATGCAATTTAGAGCCAAATATTTTAGCCAAAAATAAAATCCACTTAATATATGGGTATGTCCCAAAAGTGCATTCCTCTTAGAAGTTGTGTTCACCCAGAATATTAATATTTCATAAGATTTCCAAATAAAATAAAATTAGACTTTTATTTATTAGATTTCTAATGGATTTAAAATCTCTAAACATTTTGTTTCAACATTTGATTAAATATTTTTATGGCATTTAATATACAAATAAATCGGGAAATTTTAACGCAAAAAGTGGTGGTCCTTTAGAATTGATTTCTGAAGTGCAAATCTCTTTGAGTGGATTATCATAGAAATGCCAGTTCTGATCAGTCAAGTGGTCTGAATTGTCATCTCCTTCTTGTGGTTCGTCCTCTTTCTCATTGGTCTGAGCTTTGATATCATTTGACTGTAAAGTCGAGAATTTATTGAATGCTTCGAACAGTTTTTGCTGCAAAACATTTGACTAAAAGACAGATCAATAAACGTTTAGTTTATTCTTATTTTTTATCGATCAGTGCATTAGAGGGCAAACCTTTCTTTCGTATCGATGGATGAGATCATTAAAGGGAGCGTTTTTGAATCGATCCACAATTTGCAATCTCTTAATCTCCAACTCTTCCTGTTTCGCAGAAATTGGTTCTGAAATTATTTTTCTCAACGATTCAAATGTTATTTCTTCTTCCGGTTGTCTCTAATTAGTTATTAATTAAACGATTAAAACAATTTGTAAAATGTTTTATGGCTGACCACATACTCGTGTCATTCCTGGGGACGAGTTAGCGCTGTCCACCTCCACAGTAATTGCATTCAAATCACTAATACTTCTGGTCATCGCTGAGTCAACTGATTTTTAGACATAAAATTTAGAAAGAATTAACCAAGGTGTATTAACCAAGGTGTTTTATTATTTACCAATTATTTCTCTTTAAATTCATATAAGAAATTGGAAATCTTTGGCCAAACATTGAAACTAAACTAGATTTATATTTATATATTTAACTCACCAACAGTTCGGGGTCGGAAATCAGTCAAAAGAGCGGTGGCGTCGTGTCCACTACTCTGAAGCGCTTCGGCTATAATCTTCTTATCGAAGAGTAGTTCTTCACTGAGTTCTTCTGGAGTATTGGAATCCTTTCGTTTAGTTTTGGTGGTCTGTTGAGTGTTGAATTCTGGCAAAAGCCATGGAGTCTTCTCTTTTCTATTTTTGATGACTTGTTCGATGTGAGCGCAAAACGCAGGAATGGCTGTCAAGTGTCCAATCAGATGAAGAAAACCAGCGACCAAACAGTGTATCGAAGACTTATGCGATTCGGTTAGTGTTGAGTTTTTAACTGATGCCAAGTCTTGAATAGCAAACGTCAATCTCAAGAGATCTGTTGTCGTTTCCTCTGAGTTTAGTTCGATGCAGAGTAAGGCCAGAGTTGTGTAAATGGCGTCGAAATTCTGTCCCTTATTATTACTTAATTGAATGATTTCATAAATATGAAGAAGGATTTCCGTCCCGTGTTTTTTCATAAACATGAGATCCTGTCGATCGGCCTTTTCAATAGTCAACTGATCCGGTGATGAAAGAGTCATTGGTTTTGATAGTTTGGCCAAATTGTTATGTCTGTCCAATAATTGATGAAATATAAGCTGAACGGTATGTCTAATCTTTGGGTCGAATGACTTGGCTCTGGCCAGCAATGGATTCAAGAATGATGTCGGGAATGCCTGAGTCATGTGAACTGTTTTGTATTTTGTGGTCACTTTGAGTAAACTCTTCAGAATTGTATTTTGGAACTGTATGTCAGTGCTGGAGGAGGAAGCAGTGGGCGGCGCCTTATTCATTATGAATATCATTATTTCTATTTTTTGAAAATCGGGTAAATTGTTAGCGAATTCTCCCAAAGTATTAATGACCAGTTCCTGAAATTCTTTTTCAGCGTCCATATGAGCCATGTCCTGACTGTTGTTGATGGAAGTCCTCAGATAATGCAACAAAGAGTTAATCACTTCGAGGACAGACGGCCCGATAGACTCCGAAGCAGATATGGATACAATTTTGGATAAGACATTGACAATACCGGTGCGAACTTTGATTTTATAGTCAATTGGTTCATCAGGACGGGTGGCCACGTCATCCAAATGGTTCATAAGCATTTGTATGACAGCATACGAGTGCTGTGCTTGGATTGAATACATTATTATTTTGAAGGAATGGACCGCAAACTCATTGGGATGTCTGGCGTTCCAGAGTTGATGATTGTCCAGATGTTTGATTATAGGTTTGACCACATTGTGGACATGTCCAAACGCTGCTCTGCCAATCAGTTCGCGCAAACACTCTTCAGCGATGGCTGAGGCCGACACTGTGAGCGTTGAGCCGTCTATAGTAGTCAGACCGATCACGTCTTGACATTGCATATTGAATAGCAGTGATGGCACTATTTTGTCCATATGGGTCTCCTCCCAGATGTCTGCCTGAAGGTCATCGCTCACAGTCTTCCGAATAACTCCTTTGAGACCATTAAGACCTGCGGTTCTCAACATATTCCTGATCTGCAAATCACTGTTTCCGTTGTGACAGAGCGAAGAAAATTTAGATACAAAGAAATCATAGCGTCGATGATATGAAGGGGTGTCCTCTTCTATATTTGCAAACTTAACAAACTTTGGAACAAATAATAAACTTATGAATAAACCTATACTCTCGTCGTAATAAAAGGAAAGCCTACCGATTGAGTGGCCAACAGTTGCATTTCGGGTTCGTGACTTTCCAGAAGCTGCTGAACAATTTTCAAGAAGCTTTCAACAAAAAGGTTAAGTGTCTGTGCGTGACAGGACACCAACAACTGATCCATTGCCTCCATCGCTATTATTACATAACTAGTGATTCAAATGTAATACAAATTTTATGACTCAATGAATAATAATGAGAACAATAACTCAAAAAATCAAATAAATGTCTGAAAGTAGTATTAAACAGATTTTAGTACCCATTCCTATGTCGGGCCAAATCTCGCGCTACTTTGCGCACCAAATAATCTCCAATTCTGTCTAATTTTTCAGGTGAGGACTGGGCATAGAATGCAAGCTTTTCCATATTGGATTTGACTAATCCATCCTAAATATGTCATCAAGTACATTTGTAATCAGTTTCAATAGTTATTCTTAGAGTTTAATTAATTAGAGAATATTCAGTAAATATTAAGTGTTTTGTAAACTATTCTCGATTATAATTAGGTTCTTATCATTCATAAGATTTGGCGAAATATTCATGAATTTTATTCTATAAATAACTGATATTTTAGTGAAGGACTTAAGTTATAAATATTAATAATCGGGAATAAAAGTGAGGAAAAAGTTATCTTTGATTACATACTTGAGGATTGGAAGGAAAGATATTATCAACTAATCGCTTATAACGTGGTCTAAGTGCAGAACAACAGCCACAACAACCTATAAGAGGAAGGAAACATATATTAATATCCTTAACTCAAACAATTATTTCTTTAATTATTAAATAAATCAATTATTACTACAATTATTGAGTAACCGATAAAATAAACAAATAAAACACGAAAAATAAAAACAATGGATTTTAAGGGGAAATACATTTTCCGAAATAGGAATTGGTATTAATGTTACGACAACTCAATGAGGAAAATATCGGACAAAATATTTCCAAAAATCTATATTTTTTTAAATTGACTCACATTCTGGAGGATCGCATTGTTTGAAAAAGCCTCCGAACCATTCTGTCGGAGCGACACAACAACTCATGGATGAAATTAATGACATTATCTCTAATTTTTAAGTGATTTCTCAGTAAATCTTCGATTTGATTAACGGAATATAGAATTTCATCAATAATTCAATAATTCTCTCTTTGATTAACGATTAATAGAATGATTTCGTAAATTATTAACAATTAATGAATAAAATATTAATTATTTAATGAATGATAGCATTAATTATGAGGTTTCTGATGATATTTAAGGATTAGATGAGAAGCTTAGCCATAGTCCAGACGGCTTTCAAACTGGAAAACCAACAGAGAGGTGGTGGCGGTACAGCAACCACATCCGCCAATCGAGTGCTGGTAATAGCATTTAACACTTTCTGCTTTCGATTACCGGACATATTCGGGAACATAATAGACGTCTGAGTGCGCGGAATAAGAGAAGAAGTTATACTAAAATATATTACTTGAGATCAGATTTAAACTTTGGTTTAAATAAATTGATAAACAGATGAAACACAATATATAATCAAATGACCAAATTATTGGAGGTATTCGCCAAATAATCTTTTAATAGCTTTTCCGAAACGCTCTGACGAGTAGTTAAAGCAATAAATGTTGTGAACGAATAAATAGCAAAATAATTGTGTTTAATAACTATTGGATAAAGTATTGAATTATTTATCTGTTTATCAATTTATGCCATCGATTAACGAATAAAAACACTAAACAACACAAACAGCGGATAACTAAAAAACTTTTTATATTAAATGCAAAGAATTGCTATTAAAAGGAGAATTCAAATATCCTCTCTCGGAGTTTGTCAGAGGCAAAGGTGAGTCCGTCCTATTGATTTTCATGCACTTATATACTCTGTTTTCTGGCGAAAGACCTAAATATTACATTCAGAGAGTGTTTCCTCTTATCTGTGCTTCGCTTATGTGCGCAAAAACGTAGACTCATTCAAAAAGAAGTTTAACCATATTTTTAGTGATACGCGACTCAAACGCACAGTTCGTGAGCCCTGACTACAAATTATTACATTTCTTACAGTTTTATGCAAATCATATATGAGTTTCACTTTTTTTAATCTCATTGAGTGCTGAAATTTTCCTCAAAGTTAGTGCTTTCCTTCAGATAACTAATAATTAATCCAAAAATTTCAATAATTCAAGTCATTAGAAAAAGGAGGAGAAAAAAGTCAAATTATACGCCAATAGATTTATATTAAATTAATAAAGAGCTTATTCTTCATCTGTGACGACAAGGATTCAACAAAAGCTAACAAAACAAGTCTATCAAAAAAATATTTCCAATTAAATGGAATTTTGTCCAAAAAATATATTTATATTAAAGAAATATTTGAAGAGAAAAACATAAATTCATTTTCGTTATTAAAATATTAGATACATTTCATTCATTGCACGAACAATATTTGCAAAAAATAAAATCTATGGGAATATGAAATACACGAAAACCTATTTACTATTTTAAAAAACTAATTAATGAATAATTTCTTAATTTTGTGTTAAATAAGGCTAAAGAAAATGAAAAATCAAATGTTTTTTATAAAAAATATTTATTTAATTTTATTGACATAAATGAAAACCATTTTATTGTTAATAAAAACAATTAATTAATAGACCAGAAAACATGAATACAAGAATTCATGACATATGTGTTTGTTATAAATGGAAACGAAAGACAATTAATTTTTAGTAAAACAACTTTCACTGACTTTTGTACTAATTTGTTGGCATTTATTCAGTCGTCAACTCGAAGGACAGAATATTCTGAGCGAAATAGCAATAGGAAGTAAAGTATGAGTTTTGAAAAATTAATTAATCGCTTGAAGTCAGACAAAAACGAACAAAAACTAAATGGAGTAATCAATTATTGAATATTCCTTCAGAATCTTCCCGTAAATCATAATTAAAGACTAAATATAAAAGTTTTTAAATGAGTTTCTCAAAACATGTTATCGAAAATTGAATAAAAATCTCATTTATTGTCATTTATGTGTAAAACATTTGCTGAGGAAATACAGGACTCAAATATTTTGTCGGAATAGCGTCACAATAAATATGCAAATTTTGAAATGAGTCCAAACTTTTTTTTCTTAATTTCCCAAAATTTTTCCTAAATTACAAAAATTCTGAAATCAAATCATATTTTGTTTAACAGAAAATGTTATTAAATAATAATATAAAAGAAGAGATTGTCTTTCAATATGTTTCCGACTCTTTTGACTAAAAATGTTTTTGTATTAAAATAATATAAATTAAATTATTAATTAATAACAAGTTTTTTGGCACACATTTTACAATACAATTGATTGAATCATCAGAAATGGCAAAACATATTATCATTTGATGAAAATAAAATTCAGCAAAATATTTAATGACAAAATGCTGTGCAAACTTATTCTGTGCTAAAAACTATAGTCTTCTTTGATTTAGACAGAATATTAGGATCAGATAAAATATTGGCTTTAAATAGATTTTAAGTCAAATCATATGTGAGATTACGAATTGAGTTTCGGATTCAACGCTCGGATGGCTTTCAGTCGTCAATCGATTTTCGTTTGATTTTTGCATAAATTCTGTCTCAAAACAGAATTAAAATAAATTTTGTGAATAAAAATCGACTGAAATCCTACTGAAGGCCAAAATTTATTGATTGAAAACAGAGAGGAAAAGAGCAAAAAATAAAAACTACAAAAACAATCATTCATTTAATGCTATGATATAGGAGTGAAAGCAAAATACAAGACATCTATTGTTTTGTTTTATATTTTATTGCAAACAAAATAATCGCATTAAATGTCAACTAATTTATTGTAAAATATCTAAAATTTTAACCACAAAATCCTTGGTTTCCTCAAATCAAAAGACCTTTTCATTCAATTGATTTATGTTTTTTAATTAATCAGAGACCTTAACAAATCAATTAATGAATTTATATTAAAAATAATAAACAAATTAAGACTTAAATGATAAGTAATTATAAAAAATAATATTTAAAATTTAAATATTAAATGAACTTTCATTTTTCAGTTTTTCTGCATATTTCAAATAATTTAATTCAATGATAACTTACCCGACATTTTATTTGATTGTAAATCGAGTTAATTGAAAAAAAAATTAATAAAATGAAAATAAAAAGCTATAAATTTAAACTAAATTCAGTTTAAGTATAAATGTAAACATAAAACAAACAAATCATTAACTCAATTGACAGAAAACATGTGTTGGTTTCGGACTCTTATTAATCACTTGAAGTGATTCACTTCATAACAAATAACGCCTTAAAAATTGTCCAAAAGTTTTGAACTACACTTTTCCTCATGAGTTCATTCAATATAAATTAAGGTAATTTATTATTTTAAACAAATTAATCCTAGATAACATGTAATTAAATTCAATTTTTTTCAAAGAAAAATCAATTTGAATGCAAATTCACTAATATTTTGATTAATTTATTTCAATTTCAATGATTTGATCAAAGATTAAATGTTTTTAAAAACATTTTATTTATTAAATTATTAAATAAAAACAAAAATCAGTACAAAATAAAAAGTGTTACTCAATATGTTTATAGAAAAGTCTACAATCAATATAACTGACAGACTATTTAATATAAGGCAGACATCCAGACATTTAATACCAGTGTTTGTCCCAGAAATTTGATATTTTTAGGTTATTTGGAACATAACTCACTTCCATTACTGGAGGACCCGAATAGTAAAACTTGTAACTGATTTTTGGATATTTCAGAGCATTAATCCATAAAAGATTCAAACAGTTTTTGCTAATATTTGGATAGCCGTCAAAATACATATCACGAAGAAGTGGACGTCTGATTATAAGATCACAAATTGCCTCATTTTGAATGTTTTTCCCACAAAACACTCGAATATTTCTTAAACCTTCGAGTTTTGCGATCGATTCTATGGTCTTATGGGTCAGACTTTTACACGATTTTAATTCAATTAATTTGAGTTTCGGTAAAACTGAGTCAATATTCTGTAAATTCTTGTCATTCAAATACAAAAGATTTAGTTTTAGATGTGTTAAAGACCTACATTTGGCCAAACATTTGATTGATCCATAATTGACTGTTTGGCCGACACTCACAACAGAATCATATTTATAAAGATATCGACAATTGAGAGACAAATACTCTAAAGATATAAAATTTTCAAACAAATTAAAAATGTTGTCCAAAATTATAGTATCGTAAGTCTCGAAATCGAAATGTTTTAGTTTTGGACACATTTTGCCAATCATTCGAATTCCATCAGCAAATGGTTGTCCGAAATAACTTTTTAGATTAATCTCCAAGAATTCTAATTTTGATAACCCAGAGATCAGTTTAAATAATTGATTCAAATCTGAATTAATCAGTTGATTGGTATCACTATTTTCGCCGATTCTTATAGTAATGGCCAGTCTTCGCATTTGATTCGTGTATTTGTTTGCCAATACTTCAAATCCATTTAAATCCTTGTCTTCAGTTAATAAGTAATTAAATTCTTTAAGTTGTGGTAAAAAGTCTTCATTCGTGTCAATGAGTTTCTGTGAATCATTTAATGCTTGAATTGATTTCAAATTTGAACAATAATTGAGAAAAAGTTTGATATTTCCATTGAATTTATCGTCTGTTTCAAAGACTTTGAGGTTTTGACCACAATTTGATCCCAAATGATGTAAAACTCTTTCACTATATGGAAAGTGTTCAGTACTAGAAATAGTGAAACGTCTGAGATGTGGACAGTTGCCAGCAATCAGAGACAGACTGTTTTCATCGCAAATACATTTCCAATCGATTTTAATTGTCTGAATGTTTACACATTTTTTAAGAAGACTTTCAAAGTTCTTCTTATTAATCGAAAAAATGTTATAGTATTTTGTCTGCAATTCATTGTTTGCCAAACATTTCAATGAATAAAAGCTATCGAAGCCATTAATGTGAAGAATATACTGTCGGCTGAAGATTAGTCTTTGCCATTGACTGCAAACACATTCATATTTGAATTTTTCAGTTAATGGCAAATATGATAAAATCAATTCCGACAAATCGTCTCCGAATCTTTCAAACGAATCTCTGGAGATAACATCTTTGGATTCAATTGAATGCAAATTCAAAGAACAATTCTATTAACAAATAAACCAAATGATAATTATCTTACCGCTGTTTGAAGCGATTAAAGCCATAAAAACTAACTAAACTTATATTTTGATTCCTTTTTGTTTATGTTTTCCTTTAAAAATCCCAATCATATGATTTTCAAAAATAAGTAAATATATTACATAAACAGTGTATAAGATATTTAACATTTAATCCTTTTTAGTACAAGAAAATAACGTAGTATTTAAAGAGAATTTTTATATTGGAAAAAGTATATTATCATTGAATTCATTTGAAGTATGATATTTCAAGTATTAAATGACCCGTATTTTTATTTTATATTTGAGTATTTAATGGCTATTTTTGATGACTAATCAAATCGATTACTCGATTAATAATTAATTACATAAAATGATAAGCTCTGAATAAAATAAATTTCTTGTTTTTGGAGAATCCAATTCTGTGACTAAATGGATATTAAGAAGAAGTTTAATATTAAGTCAATAATACGTCAGGTATTTGACGCCTATCTTTTAAATTGATTACTGGTTTATCTATTTGTTTACCTCTCAAGAGTTCATCAAATCATGGTTTGAATCAAATGAGTCCAACCAATGAAAGATTACCGCAAACGAGTGGAACAAATGATTCCCGAAATGCCAGTGATTTGTTTGTGAATGACGTGAAAAAAGATGAATTTATTAACTCTTATATGAGAGAGAAGTCTAACAGAGAATCAAATACTGATTTGTTGGTCATTAATAATCCCGATATGGAGTCTGACATTCTTAATGGTATCGAACAAAAGTATTTTCAATTTATAAGCGATCCCCATATGGCTGAGCAGCTCGTTTTAGAAGACTTACCACAAGAATTGGATATCAATTATTTGACTGAACAGAAGACACGACTGAAGAGACAATTGATTGTCGTTTCCCGAAAAGTTTCGGATTTGATTCTGAAGAATGAGTTTAAATATAAGGCAGAACTCGAAAGAGTGACAAAACTTCAGACAAGTCTTAGCGCAGCCATAAAAATATGCACTTCTGGGAGAACTCATTTAAGTTCTTCAAAACGAGACTTCACTTGTGTTTCGCTCGGAATCGTTGCCTCCTATCGACGCAGAGAAGTCTTGAAATCACTGCTCAAGTCTTTGCAAACAATTAAAACACTACAGGAAACAGATATTCGACTGAGAGAGCTGTTGGAAGAGGATGAAGACTATACCGGTGCCATTCAGCTATACTTAGAGTGCAATAAAGTTGTCTCAAGTCTTAAGCACTACAATTGCATCAGTGAACTCAACACTAAACTACAGGACACTCTTGAGATGACAGAAGAGCAGATCGATGTGGCGCTCTCTAAGATGTGCCTTACTTTTAACAGAGACTTATATCTGAGGCTAATGTGTGCCTACAATTTGTTGGGTAAAACCCAAACAGCAATGGATCAGTTGCTGATGCACTTCGCCAGTGCTATTCATAACAAGGCATTTAGTATTGTTTTGGGTTATGTGGAACTGTTCGCCGCCGACACCTCTTCTAACTTTCATAAACGACAATATAATGAGTTATGCAAATGTTTGACTACTGATAGTTTTATTGTCTGTTTGACAGACTTGTGTAAAGCCCTTTGGGATATTATGTCCAATTATTACCGAATATTATCATTTCATAGAGAGGAAGAAGTTAAAGAATCAGAAGAAGAAGAAGTTCTCAATACAAATGATTCTATGGATCAACAATTGGACACAACTTTCAATAAAAAATTTGTTATTCAAAAGTTAGAGCACGGATTGGTTCGTATTTGGCAGGACGTCCAACAAAAGGTGCGAACATTGGTTCAGAGTCACGATCTCTCGCTCTATAATATCGATGAATTCATTAAAATTCTTGGAATCGCTGAAAAAATGGTGGAAATCGGCGAAGAATTTTGTGGCAATAAATCAGAAGAACTGCAAGAGTTGTTACACAAACAAACAAAAGCATATTTCAAAAGTTATCACAAGTCATGTATGAATGAAATGATAGAATTCCTCGATAATGAAGTCTGGAATCTATGTCCTGTCCATGACTTCAATTTAAATCATTTACAAGAATTCTATTTCCTGAAAACAAGCCTTCCTTTGAGAACTGTTTTGTCTCCGAACTCATCTCCGAGTAAACGACAAAAATATTATTTTTCAAATCATTTTCTCGAACCCAAAGACATTCCAAATCAAACTCCTTTTGATAACGAAGAAGAAGACGAAGGAATAAATGACGACATAAAAGACGAACAGTTATTATCTGACGAAAATGAGAGCCAAAAACAATTAAATTCACTTAATTTGTCGAACGGGGAAAGTGAAAGAAGAGAACCAATTGTAACGAACACAACTCTCAATGTTTTGAGACTGTTTGGGAAATACATGCAAATGATGACTATTTTGCGTCCGATAGCCTTCGATGTAATGCTTTGTTTAATTCAATTATTTGATTACTATTTGTTTGCTATCTATAAGTTCTTCGGTAAAGACATAATGAGTTTATCCGATAATTCGCTCTCAAATGAAATGAAAACAACACTTAAAAGAATTTCCGATAATCTTATTTATGACGAAAAGACTTGTGAAATGAAAGTCGACATAACTAACACTAAAACCAAATATTCTCCGCCTACGCTCTCATCGATGGTTGACATGTCATCCGTTGAAAACCTGTTCGGTTTGGCGGAAAGGATAGTTGCCGTCGAATCGTTGTATGTATTAAAATCGTAAATAAATTCTGTTATTCCTTTAATCTTAGTCTTAATATAGTTTATTCTGTTCTTAGAGTTGTTCTCTCGGATCAATTCAATTATTTGCGAACACATCTCGAAAATCTCATTCCAGTTGAGAGAAAATCAGTTCTTGATCAATATTTTAACCAGGTTAGCTCCAAAAGTGTTATAAATAGTAATTTTTCAAATTGAAAAACAATTGGATTAATAGGTTGTGTCGATAGCGGGTGATCTACGAAAGCCATCATATACTTGGGTGACAACAAAAGCCATCCAATACGAGAATATCATTCAAATGATGTCTTCAACTCAATGGAGTATAAGAGAGATCCCTACAATCCATAACCCATATGTGGATCAATTGTTACGCGAACTTCAAATCTTTAGTATGCGTTTGACTGAAGTATTCGAAAAACACTTGAATTCAATTAAAATACCAAAAGAAGTTTACAGTATTTTATGGGAAAACGTCTTAAGAATGTCTAACCGAACATTTATTGAAGGCTTTTCTCAGGCGAAGAAGTGCTCAAATGAAGGTCGGGCTCTCATGCAATTGGATTTTCAACAGTTTCTCACTAAAGTCGAGAGTCTAACAACAATCCGACCCATACCTGAGAAAGAACTGGTGGAGGAATACATCAAAGCCTATTATCTGACAGAACCGGCCCTTTTAGACTGGATTAAGACTCGAAAAGATTATAATTTAAGACAAATTCAGGGATTAATCTATAGTATGACAAACGATAACAAGAAAATGAGGTCTCGATTACTCTCTGCCATCGATTCAAACAATTCCTAGTTTTTAATGTTTTCATTGAATCTCTCGAAAAGCAAATTAATTAATAATTAATTTTAATAAAACAATAAATATTTAAATCTATACAATATTTCCGAGTATTTTAAATTTGTTTTTTAGGAACCACTTCTCCCAACCATTTAAGATAATCAGGATTTCCGTTTTGGATCTGATTTTAAATTAAATCAATTAGAAGTTAAAACTAAAATCGGAAAATAGTGGTCAGACCGGTGTTGATATGAGTTCAAAAACTTCGTAGGGATGGCTCGCTTTGACAGCAGCTGTCAACTCATCGATCAGTTCTGTTCGGGTCTTAATAATCATCAGAACTTCCGAATCGGTTTCAATGTTTCCCTTCCATTCATATACGGAAGTAATGGAAGGGATTATATTAACACAGGCCGACAGTCGGCCCACAACTAACTTCCTATCATTTTATTGACAATATTAACATTTGACAATAAATTTGATAAAAAGAGGTAATACTTAGCAATATCTTTGGCCACATCATTATTCGGTGCCGTCACCAATGCTATTGAATATTCTCCTGAAGAAGAAGACGAAGACATTGATTTAAGATCTAAGCCTTGCCTTGAATTTGAAATTAAACCCCTATTTGTTTGTGAACTTAATATTGTGCTCGAAATTAAATAATTGCTTAAAAATTTTCTGAAAACTGACATAAATTATCACTAATTTAAATGACAATTGAATTCATTTTAAGCTAAAATTAAAAACTCGAGTTTCAAAACATGAGATAAAATGATTCAGAAATAACGTAAACAAAACAATTAAAATTTCTACCCTTCACATGGATTTATGCCATAAAAAGGTCTAAAATATAAACAAATTTATTGTCGTTTTTGACTTAAGAATTTAAAAAATTGCGTCAAAATTTGACTAAGAGTTCAGTCAAAGTGTTTTCAAATAATTAAAAGCTTTGTTGAAAAGACTGTAAAATTTTTTGAATTTTCAGATTTGAAGACAATTGAAGACTCAAATTGAAGTGTTTTGTGCTTTCATTTTGTTGTCTTTATTTGCAAACAAAGACTTCATTTAATTTGATTTTAATTTTGATATCGTTTTGAATCTAAACCGAAACAATGAGTCTTAATATAATTGAAGTCAATTTTGATGATATCAACAATTTGGCCGTCAATGTAGAGGCCGAAGAAGTTGTTGATTATGTGGTGGAAGAGGAAGATGAAGATGAAGTACAATTACCCATAAATCTTAATTCATGTAAACTTCTGAATACAGTTTATGTCGAATCAATCGATGAAATGAAACAGTTTTTGATATCCAAAAGACGTGAGAATGAGTCGCGACAGACAGAGCTGAAGAACAGCACAAATCTGAAGATTGTGAGAGACGTGACAATCAATAATTTTGGTTACAGTCATCCCAATTCATTGATACCGTTTATGGCCCCATATTTTAAAGACGTGAAAGGACTGACCGCTCCATACAATGCCGACACAATCGATAAGCGGAAGAAGGGAGAGATTAATATGTCTTATGTCTGCACTAATAAGTCCTGGAATGTCATCGAAAGACAGCGGCTTAAAGATATTCTTCATTTTGATTCGGCCCAAAGATTACACAAACCTCTGAGGGATGAGAAGGAAAGGCTCACTAAAGACAAGTCAAAAATCACTGAAAATATGGAGAGAATCACAGAATTGACGAATCAAATCGATGATCTCAATTCAATTGATCCCAAAGAACTTCCACCTCCTGATAGATGGGACCCAACTCTCGATTGGCTTAAATTTTCGACTGAGTTGGACACAGAACACAACGCAGATGACTGTGAGCTCTATTGGAATAACTTTCTTCACCCATCGATTAATAAAAGTGAATGGACTAAAGAAGAAGATCAAAGCCTCTCCTCTTTAGTTCGTTTACATGGTTTACACGATTGGGAGAAAGTGGCCGTCGAGTTGGGCACTAACCGTATGGCCTGGCAGTGCTGCTCAAGATATCAAACAGAACTCAATCGCGATATTAAAAGAATAGGACCTCTAACTAAAGCAGAGGCACAACTGGTTGAGAAAGTTATAGAACAGTGTCGTGTCGGCGACTTTATTCCGTGGCATCAGGTCAAGTACTTCATCGAAGGTCGAACTCTGCCTCAGATTAAACACTATTGGAATAAAATAAATGTTCCGAAAAGAGGTGACATTTGGACTGAAGACGAAAACAGACAGTTGTTATTAGCCGTCAAAAAGTTCGGAACACATAACTGGCGTAAAGTCTCCCAATTCCTGCCCGGAAGGAGTAATAGGCAGTGCAGAGAACGATATATGATGCGACTCAACTTTGGCAATGACAGAAAGTTAGGGGATTGGACAGAACAGGAGGATAAACTTATATTAGAGTTGGCGCCTCAGCACAACTTTAAATGGGTTCAACTCGAAAACCAACTGAAGGGTCGAAATGCCCGACAAATAGCCAGTCGTTACGAACTTCTCATTAAATATAAGTCTAAAGAAAAGATTCCCCAAAAGCCTAAAAATCGAAAGTCTGTGAATAAATCTTTTTTCGGGACAAGAACTCTGACCGTTAAGAACCGACTCTACGAAAAAATTAGAAATTTGATTAATAGGGAAAAGAATCACGATTTGGACAAACAGTTAAGAATCGGTAAACAAAAATTGGCTCAAAGACTTGAAATGGATTTGCAGGGAATTCCTATTCTTACTAATAAGGGAAGACCGAAGAAGTCTAACGCAGAGGAAAATTTGGAGTCAAAGATCATTAATATGTTCTCCGCTTTTGATGTCAAGTCTAGTCCTAAGAAAATAATTTGTAAAATAATTAGAATTTTATTATTATTTGAGAAATGATTTATTTTATTGATTGATAGCCCGTTCGCCACACGACCAGTGCGTCTATGAGACCACTAAACATATCTTCAATGAATTATTGACCGGAAAGCCCTTTGATTCCGAAACAGATTTGGTGAAAGCAATACGGCTTATGATCGATAAGTCAGTCACCACTCTTACAGTTCCTACAGCGGGGCCCTCCACCAGTTCTGACAATTGTCCTGCTTTACCGCCTATTCTTCCGCCTAATAGAATAACTGTGAAGGGTCTTCGAGGACTTCTTATGCATACCGACTATTTCTCACAAATTATCGCAAAATCAGAAGTTTGTTAAAAATTATTACCATTTTATCCCTTAATTTGATTTAAGCATTGATTTTATTCTTTAGATTCCTTTAGAAGAGTTGTCAAAAGCACTTAGAAATGACCAAAATTACGCCAAAGTCTTCCAACAATTCAAGTCATTATTCTATTGGCCGGCATTGCTCTCATTGATGGAACCGCCTGAACGCAAAGCTCCTGAACCGGAGCCAGAAAGCAGTTCAAGAACTGTGAAATCAAAAAAAGGAAATTCTTGGCTCAAAACCGATTCTTCGCGAATGATTGAAATTCGTACGAATCAAAAGAATCTGATTCAGACAGAAATGGAGAGAAACGCTAAAAATAAAATCGAAGTCACTTTCAATGATGAAGACAATGAGGAACCACTTAATGAAGAATCAACTGGAGCAGCATGGTACCTCACTGCCAAACAACGCAAGTATTATAAACCCAAATCTCTGGACAAAGAATCGTTTGTCTACACCAGAATCAGACCAAAACATGACGTCATTCCCGAAGTGGATGAGGAAAATGGGGATGAAATGCAGGAAATGCAGGAAATGCAGGAAAATGAGAAAATGAAGCCGAAAAGAGGCAGACCAAAGAGGAAGAAGAAAAGTTTGGCTAAAGTTATAGAAGAAAATGAAGAAGAATCTGAAGAATCTGATTCAGAAAAGAAGAAACCAATCAAAAAACGAAAGTTTGAGCGCAAAAAGTTTACACAGACTATTGAGGACAGTGATACAGAACTGGTGGAAAAGAAGTTAACCCAAAAGAAGACTCAAAACCGAATACGAGTTCGAATCGACTTAAATGAAAGTGAATGAAAACGAAAAAATTGTGATAATATTCTTCAAATTATTTAATCATTTTTTTATTAGTTTGTATACAATTTCATGAAAATATTGATTATAAGTCAACTGAAGAATTAACAACAAATGAGACAATGTTTCCATAGATACTAATGTTTCAAA
>JAQFZI010000025.1:0-33338 GCA_034695605.1 Eupelops occultus | reverse complement strand
CGATCTTCTCTCTCTCTCTCTCTCCCTCCCTCCCCGTTTGAGTAAATACTTCTTTATCTAAAATTCCATTTTAGCTGCAATTCGAGTCCAATTATTCTTGTTTTGTGTCTAAATCTATATTCAAGACATAAATGATTATATGATTTTCAGCATTGAATGAATGAATGTATGTTTGACCGCAAAAAATATGATATTATTATTACTGAGTTATTAATATTTTGGTCATTGGCTCTCATATTAGTTAAAGATTAATGAATTTTGGTTTTAATTTCGTTTTTTCATCCTCTGGTCTCTGGCTTTGATAGTAATGTAATAAATGCTGTGCTCTTTTGATTAATTAATGATTACTTTGGAGAATAAAATTCGTGAAAGTTTTATGAAATTCAAGTCATTCTTTGCTTTCAATTCATTTATGTGATTATTATTCTAAAAATAATATTGTTTTTGAATTTAAATTATTCTCTATATTTATTTTGTCTATTTATAAGACTTGTATTTTGTTTGTTGTGAAAAATTAGTTATTTTTTAGTCGAAATACATATTTAGTGTATATCCCTTTGAAAATGAACTCCACTTTGAATTTTTCAAATTCATTTTATATGCAAATAATTTGTTTTATTTTATTAGCAAATATGACATAACAAATGCTGTTAATATTTCATTGGTGAGCCCCCGCCCCCTGTATTCCGCACCTTTGCATATAAATTGAGATTATTGTCTGACTTTTTTGATAAGGAAATATTTCTCATGAATTCCTTTCTTATTATCGAAGTGTTTGTAAATTTTTGCGATAAAATTTGTGACTCTATTGCTCTTATTTTGTTGTTTTCTTTCAAAAACAGCGATTGGTTTGACTCAAAATCGATGTAAATTTCATTTTGTATTTTAAATTCAATTTTCGTATGTTTTTTGGTTTTGTGTATCCATTGATCGAATTTCTTAGGAATTAATTGTATTTATTAGTGGCGGAGATGTCAGAGACTCTCCGATGACTTTCCGAGTAAATGAAGTTTTCTTTTTTCTCCGGTAATGATATAGATTTGTGAAAATAGGTTTGCAGTTAGTCTGTAGTCTGTACTTCGCTGACAAATGATGAAATGTGACACCTCTGGGATTGGGATCACTATTGGGATTGAGTTTTTCTTCTTTATTCTCTGCCCGTCTCGATCTTATGTCTGCAAACGTTTACTTATTTTGCAGTTAGAGTTAAATATTGGGCCAAAACACAACTTAATACACATCTCTCTGTCTTTACGTCCATAAGTTTGGATTAGTTGTGAGAATGCGATCAAACATACATTTTGACTGTTTTTCCTCTCATTCATCCATTGGACTGACTACTCATATAACACCTCAAACAGAGTGAACGGTTCCGGCGAACGGTCTCTAATGCAACAGATTTCCAGATTTGTTTTCATTCCTCATTTTATTGACTTATATTAGTCTTTCTGTTTAATCATTCAACACATCTCTAAGACTGAGCTGTTTCTAAGTTCTGCTGGTATTCCTATCTGTCTGTATGTCTAATGCGAACGGAAAGCCCATCAAAAAATTAGATAAAAAAGTAGTCTTACAATAGACCAATTGAAAGAACCTTTTTGGGGGAAATGATAAATCAATATATCGTTTATTGGATTTACTGTCTATTTGAATGAAATTAGCAGTTAATGCAATACTTACCGCTCCTATGCTCTGTTGTGTCATATATTGGCTATTGTTCTGAATTTGTTATTATTGTATAATACGTTGTGTGGACTCCAAAAGAAAAATATCAGTCATATTAGGAACAAATGCTGACTCTTCAACAGCGGTTGTGTCAGCCCAGGAATTAGAGAACAGCTCTTTCTCTATATATCGGTTTGGATATATATGCAATATACCAGTTCGACAAACCTGTGCGCGGATCGATATTGACTATTTGGATGGTTGTACTGGTTTTTATTCGCTCACGTCTGCAAACGTACGGCTGATTAAACTAATTCGACTAAAATTTGTTGAGAAGTCTTTAAGTTCGCCTCAATTTTTCGCTGCTCTCAAGACTTTATGTACTCAATCAATGTTATCAAACAATGTCTCACAAAATATAACTGTTTTTCTTTATCTATCAATGCCTGCAAACGTTCTGCTGGTTTGTGGTGTGTCGGAAGACATACTATATGTCGAAATTGAATTCTGTGCGGAATTATATGTGGAATAATATTTTTGCCAGAATCTAAATATCAAAATCGATTAGAATTTTCTATTTGTGTAGTTTTGGTTCTGTCCTCTCATCCGATGAAATAATATTTTCGGAGTTAATGTTATCTTTTGTTGAGTTGTCTGTCGCTCGACTCGAATGAGAAGTTCAACAAATGTCGGGTTTTATATAAATATAATATTCTCCTCAGTTTTGTATGTCTTTCGGGTGTAGTAAAGATTGACTGGGCTTTGACTGTGCTATCGCTTTTCCTCTCCTCTCCTGTCACTGCCTTATATACCATATCCAGTGTTTCAATGGCAACAAGTGGTGGATGAGTCGATTCAACACAACACCGGAGCTCAACAACGAATACATAACCAAATTTTTTTATTTTGTTGGCTCTTTCTCTACGCTCTGACTATTCGGTTGAACTTTTCTGCACAAAATTAGTTTGAGTTAGAGATGACTGTATTGAACACTGGCTTCCAGTTTAGGTTTCAATAGTGTTTCCTTGGAGACCAGCCATTGCTAACAATTTTTAGAACTGTTCCTCTATTTTATATGCTTTTTGGGGCTTTAGGTTTTCAAAGTTAGAGTCTGACTGTAGTGAACAGTCCTTTAGATTTAGTGTTTCGGTTGAGCGCTTATCACATGCAATATGCCTGTAATGCCAGTTATGCCACTGATTTCTCCACTAAAAGCACTGATAATATTACTTTACGTTTAGTAATTGTCTCATTTGTGCCCATCTTTCTCTCTATCTTTTTCCCAGAGCTCTCATCCCCTTCTCTTCGTTAAAAATTACTGGCAGTAAATGAATTCTGATCTCTCTTCTCAAATATGTGCTCAGATATGGCTCTTAGTTTTTGATTCTGATGGCGTTCCTCTCGTTTTAAATTTATTGATTAATTGGCGAATATATTTGCGCCGACTTTGAAATTATTTCTATATTGCGTTAATTTTTCAATTTAAAGCTACTCTATAATCAGAGCGCTTCCCTCCTCGGCCTTCCTTTAAGCCATTGCTCTGTCATTTCCATCTATTTTATGGCCTTCTCTTCGTTTAATCTTCGATTCTTATGTCTAATGTTTGACATATTAGACATCATTGTCTCCTCTCGTGATGTCATTGCAGGTGAATCGCAGACACATTAAATCTAGTCATTAGTCTTTCCCTTCTGATGCTCTTCTCATTTATTTTGTTTTTCATCTTAATTACGGTTGAAATGAAAAATCAATGCAAACCAAACAGAATCCAAACACGAAATATTAGACTTAAATGTATTTTTGTTTCTCCTCTCAACTTATTTTTCTCCAAAACATATTTTTCCTGGAATTTTGAAATTTTCTAATGATATGTCTTTTTTTCACAAAATTGCATTATTTTTGTTTATATTTAATATAATAAATAAATTTAATAAAAGCTTTGCTTCTTTTTATATTTGATTATTGATTTATTCACTTTTTGTTGTTGTGTTGAAAATTTGAATTTGATGTAAGGTCAATAGAATCAGTTGTTTTAAGTCTATCATAAGTCAAAATGATTGATGAATGGCTTGTCGTACGGTTTGTGCGATAATATCAGTTAATGCCAATACATTTGGAGTCAACTATTTAACTAAACTATTATATACTTGTTCTTATATAAGGCGTTAAGACTATGTGTTGGCCTCTTCTCTCACTTTTCCATTCAATAGAGTTTGTATTTCGTGTAAAAATGCGTTAAATATTAGAATACAATCATTAGTACCGAAACCGCGGCTACAAAATTAAATAATATTCTAATCTATTATAGTTTTGAATGTATTTTTCATTCTGAGCCACGTATTTAAGTCACGCAATAATCTTTCTTCTCTTTATGTCTCTCCCCCTCTCTTTTTCATTGAAAAAATGGTCTTTCAATTCATTTCAATTAGCAATTCTTCAAAACACATGTAAATTGAGTTCTTATTTTCCGGAGTAATTCATTTGAGTTGACTTTTCTCTCAATTTATAATTAAAATGTATTCTATCTTTGAATAGGTTTTGAAAAATATTTTCTCAGTTGAATTTGATTTATCTCTTTAGATAAAAAAGTGAGAAAAACTCTCATAAAAACTCGTTTAACAGTTTTTGGTGTGAATTGTCTGAAATTTTTTTCTTATTTTTGATTATTTTGTTTTCATTTTCGTTTCCCGAATGTTAAAAGCGTTTTCGAGTATATATTTTTAGTTATTTTATTCTTCCCTCTCATCTCTACTCCTTTTATATCAATCGTTGGCTTAATTTTCTCTGAAAATGCAATGTTTGCCATAAGAATGTATTGAATGTGTTGTTGTATTTCATTCTCAAGTCTTTTATTAAAAAGATAATAGTCTTCTGAGAAAATAACAGCAAAAAATATATCTCAAGTTTTCTCTCTTCATCTCTATTGTAGTGATTTTTCTGTATTACTCTACCAAACCATAGAGAATGTGTGAGTTTCGAGTCAAACCCCAATATATATATCGAGTGTTGAGCCCTTACTTTTTTGGATTTCATTTATCTTGATTTTTATGGTGTATAATACCCTTCTCTATACTCTTGCCATTGACTCCTTAACTAATACCCTGTGTTTGATTTGACGATTACAGGCAGTGGTTGAGTCCAGTCTCAGTGCGTTCGAGTTCTCCGACATCGCCATAGAGGAAGGAAGTGCTGTCAATCCGGACATGTATTGCGTCGAACTTAATAACAAAAACTATTTATACGTAATGACCACCAGAAGAGTGACTTTGGTAAAGGTACAGGAGTGTCAACAGTATCGCACGTGTGGCGAATGTCTCGGTGCTCGAGACCCATATTGTGGATGGTGCTCATTGGAGAACAAGTGCTCATTAAGAAGCGATTGTGCTGAAGCAGCTCAGGACCCACTCTACTGGCTGTCCTACAAAAGCGGAAAGTGCACAACCATTACTCACGTCCATCCGCCACAAATACAGCGAACGACAGCCAGAACTGTAAGTATTGTCGCCGAAAGACATCAGATCTATTGGCAGACAATTATTTTTGATTCTCTCCTTTTGTTTCTGAATAGTTAGTGATTGTGTCGACTCTTTTCTTCTTCTTTTTCACATTCTTTGTCTGTCATTATATATATCTATCGCTTATTTGGTCTTAATTTATATTAATAGCTGAGTCTAGTGATCGATAATCTGCCTGTATTGGAAGGACAGTTCTTCTGTGCGTTCACAGCGGCTGCCAAGACTCAAATAACAAATGCCAGCCGTTCCGCAAATGGTGTTAGTTGTCCGACACCGCCAACAGACTCATTACCGCCAATATCTCCCGGACAGCGTAAGTGTATTGTCGACCATTATTTCTCTTTTGAGACTAATAAACACTCCGACATGTCAGTGCTCTCTTTCTCTATGCCTGAGCTTCAGAGCTCTACCTCTGGCAGCAAACCCATTGATGGCATTACTACTACTATTAGTGCACTATTTTTATTATTACAATAAAATAGTTTTCACTCAATTTTTTTGGATGTTTTAGTTTTATTACATATTATTCGGTAGTATTTGGTTCGTGTGTTTTGCACCAAACAAAAAAAGAAGACATTTTTGGACGTTATGTCTACTATTTTATTGTCCATTAAATGAATGTAAATCTCAATTATGTTTGCCATTCGTTTTCACTTATGTCTACATTTAGTATACCTTTCGATAACATATTTTTTCTTTTCTTATTCAATGATTATTTTTCAATACTTTTTGATGTCTTTTATATAATGGGTTTAAAAGAATTTTTAAATCAATAGAAAGCCTTTCTCTTCATTACTGAACACATATTTTAATTTTACATTACATTCACACGAATGGCATCGCCTTCAAGACCGAAGAACAGGTGCTTTCGCTTAATTGCAAATTATTTTTAATTTTAAACCTGAAATATGTGTTAAATAAAAGGCAAACAACGTTTAGAAGAGAACTGTTTGTTCTTTTCGTGCAATTAAGAGAATAAAGTATTTTATTATTAAAAATATTGGACTGTTTAGAGACGTTGTAATGCTTTCGGCAATTCATGGATCGAAACATATATTAAAATACTTATAAAATAGAGGCATATATTTCGATGCGATTTACGGCTATAAAAGAATTTCGTTTTGATTTTATTTCTTCTCTTTTATTATTATTTTTTGTTGTCTGATATCACGAATGCCTTTAGAAATATGGAAAAGAAATCAAATTCTTATATATTTTAACCAAAAATGCTTTTAAAGTAGAAGACCTTTGAATAGCTTCTTAGCCAAGCTGTGTTATATGACTGCCAGTCTGTGTTTAAACCTGTGCTAAACCTGTATAACATTTGCATATTTGTTGGACTGAAAAATTTAATGCATGCATACCTCCACTCGTTTTTTCGGTTTGTCTCTCCCTTTCCGCACATCCCCTTCTCATTAGTATTCATTTTGAGCGTGAAAATTAAAATTAAGGCATTGTGTGGGTCCCTGTGCTCTAACGCGACCCAACCATTACCGGTAACTGACCAGAAATGTGACATTAAGTACGTGACAACCGATATATGCCTTGTCTTTAATTATTAGCTTTAATTCAGTGAATATTTTTTCATTGCTATCATATATCAGATGAATAGTCATTAATATTATTGTAGTGAATGTAGTGAAGTATTGCCGCCCAATCCATATCCCTATTCGATAGCTATTATCATCACAGGTATAATGTGGTATAAGCCTGTGTTATGAGTTAGTCCTCCGTTCAGTATTTGACGTCCAAATATTTAATGAAAAATCGGAATATAATTTATATTTTATTATACATTCATTAATACAATTCATTAAATTCACAGATCATTTCACTGCCAAACTCTCAGTACGTATGAAAGTCGGGCCCGACTTTGTGGCCACAAACTTCACATTCTATGACTGCAGCTCATACCAGAGTTGTACAGCCTGTGTGTCCAGTCCTTTCCCTTGTGATTGGTGTGTGGGCGGCCACAGGTGCACTCATGACACGGGCGAGAACTGTCGCAATGATATCTTAGTCACTGGTGTTTCCTCTGTGGGGCCCAGCATTCGGTCGGGCCCAGGGTTTTGCCCTCGCATTAACGCCACAGCGGGCGGAACCACAGAAGGTAAGAGTGCATTATTGAGAGCCGATCCTTATCGCGAGTCAGGCAAACGCTCACAACAAAAGTCTTTATCAAACATTTATTATATTTATTACTTATTCTTATACTCTATTATTCGCCCAAAAAGTGTTGGTTCCGAGCGGTATATCCAAACGCATTCAAGTCAAGGTCGATAACATTCCTCAGTTTATTGTGTCGACCCGTTTCGTCTGTCAGTTCAATATTGAGGGACGAGTCAAACAGGTCAACGCTCAACTCTTAGGGGACACCATCTATTGCGAAAGTCTTGAGTTCGCATATACCGGCACTCAACCAAATATCAGCTCACTCTTTGCCGTTATATGGGATGGCAGTAAACCACTGGACAATCCAGAAAACATTCATGGTATGACCACATCCAACACCACATCCCTTCTCTTGATTTCAATTTTTGATTTAATATTTTCTTATTTCAGTTCTGATATACCGGTGTCAGGGAATGGCACCTAATTGTGGGTTTTGTTTGGAATTACCCGAAAAATATTCGTGTGGTTGGTGTCAGGAGTCAGACTCGTGTCATGTGCAGGAACAGTGCCGACACCACAATACAATGTGGCTAAACAGACAACAGACATGTCCAGACCCAAAAATAGTGGACTTCTACCCGAAGTCAGGCCCGTGGGAAGGCGGAACAAACGTAACCATTGAAGGCATTAATTTGGGCCGAACTTTCGAAGACATAGCAACCGGTGTCGGCATCGCTCACGAAGTTAACGGACATACAGTTGGTATCGTTAACTGCAATCCGTGGAGAGAAGACTATGTAAAGACGGCCAGAATCAAGTGTGTTGTGCAAAGTCCCCGCAATCTGACGACAGGCCACCAAGCACAACTCGGCTCTATATCAGGACCAATAATAGTTAAAGTGCTCAATGACTATACGGCCAAATCTAAAGAGTCTTACAGTTTTGTAAATCCAAAAATTTTGACAATCTCTCCATCAAAAGGACCCACTTCTGGCGGCACTCGTCTTTCAATCGAAGGCCTTCATATGGACGCCGGCTCTAAAGCAGAAGCATTTTTAGGAAGTCTTCCCTGTAATGTGACCCGAAGGACAGTTAATTTTGCCGAATGTATAACCAGTGCTCGACATATGCCGGGAGAAGAAAAAGTGAGGGTTAAGTTCGATAATGGACTCAGACTTTTCGAGTATTACAGTTATCTGTATGTTGAAGACCCCCGAATCAATTCAGTAGAATCTGGTTCGGGAGGAAATAGAGGTGAAGCCAGAGGTATACCCGCTGGTGGTATCACTATATCAGTAAAGGGCGAACACTTGAATATTATACAGAAGCCTATGATGTATGTGGAAGTGGAAGGAGAATTGTATACCAGTAACTGCACCAGTATTTCGGCCGTTGAGATGAAGTGTTTGAGTCCCGCTATTCCTATGGACCCAAAGAAAGAACTGGAATTTTTTGATGGACACGACGATTATGTTGAGCTTGACTGGGGTTTCCTTATGGATAATGTCAAATCTGTGATGGGTCTGAGCAGAAGAAAGTATAACCCGTTTTCCAAATTTCGAATGTATAGAAATCCAGTCTACCATCCCTTCAGTGATGATAAGAGAATAAAGTACTACCGAAGCGAATATCTTACAATTAATGGCAAATTTTTGGACGGCGCCTCTCAAGAGTCAGATGTGACCGTTTGGATCGGTGCTGGAACCTGTAATGTCACTTCACTGTCTCGATTGCAGCTGACATGTCGACCACCAACTGGTCAGCCCCCCACTGGCATAGACGGAGAAAACATTCCTGCTGTAGTGGTGGGTGTCGGGGGTAATCTTAACTATACGATTGGCAAGCTAAGCTATGAACAAAACAGTGAAGGCCCCCCAGGTGTTCACCAGCACATCCTCATCGTTGTCATTGTCGGCATCTGTATTCTGTTCCTAATCGTAGTCTTTATATTAATCTTATATCGCCGTAAATCTACTGAAAGTAGTCGAGTGTTGAAGACAATGCAGGAACAAATGGATGTCCTCGAGTTAAGAGTGGCCTCAGAGTGCAAAGAAGCGTTCGCCGAACTACAGACAGAGATGACTGATCTAACGGGAGATCTTACTATTGGTGGCATTCCATTCCTCGACTATCGCATGTATACAATGAAGGTGTTATTCCCAAATTCAGAAGACCATCCGGTGCTGCGAGACATGCAAATTGATCCATCGAAGCGTCTTTGTATGGAAAAGGGTCTTCGATACTTCGGACAACTGGTTATGAATAAGACTTTTTTGCTGCTATTTATCAGAACTCTTGAGTCGAACCGATATTTTTCAATGAGAGACAGAGTGAACGTCGCCTCACTTATTATGGTTACCCTTCAGGGGAAAATGGAGTACTGCACAGACATTTTGAAGACTCTTTTGGCAGATCTGATCGAACGGTGTATTGAAGGCAAAAGTCATCCAAAACTTCTTTTGCGTCGAACTGAATCTGTGGCCGAAAAGATGCTGAGCTCTTGGTTTACGTTTTTGTTGTATAAGTTCTTGAAAGAATGCGCCGGAGATCCGCTCTTTCTTTTGTACCGCGCTATCAAACATCAAGTAGATAAGGGTCCGGTGGATGCCATTACATCAGAGGCCAGATATTCTTTGTCCGAAGAGAAACTAATCCGACAACAGATCGAATACAAAACAATTACTGTTTTTGTTTCAATGTCTCCACAAACGGCTTATATGTCAGGATTGGATCAATTACTTCAAGCGGACAATATGGAGACACCCGTCAAAGTACTCGACTGCGATACCATAAGTCAGATCAAAGAGAAGGCGTTGGACGCCATTTATCGCAGTATCTCATACTCACAACGACCCACAAAAGATGACCTCGACCTTGAGTGGCGTACGGGTCAGTCGGGACGACTCATTCTGTCCGATGAAGACCAGACCAGTAAGATAGAGGGCGAGTGGAGGAGAATGAATACTCTGGCCCACTATAAGTGCTCAGACGGCGCGTCCCTAACATTAGTGCCTAAACAGAGTTCAATGTATAACATTTCGTTAATCTCTGAAAAGATGGATAAATCCCATAAATACGAGACACTTAACTTCGGTTTCAATAAAGCCTCGTCTCCACCCATGAGTCGGGCCACTTCTCCAATGAATCACGACTTAGAGAATGGTTACAAATACTGGCATTTAGTCAAACATCACGACAATGACCACAAAGAGGGCGACAGAGGAAACAAAATGGTGTCTGAAATATATCTGACGCGACTGTTGGCCACAAAAGGCACTCTTCAGAAGTTTGTCGACGATCTCTTTGAGACCATCTTTAGTACCGCACATCGTGGCTCAGCACTGCCTCTCGCCATAAAATACATGTTCGACTTCCTTGATGACCAGGCCCTACAGCACGGTATCACCGACTTGGAAGTGGTGCACACCTGGAAGTCAAACAGTTTGCCGCTCAGGTTTTGGGTTAATCTCATCAAAAATCCCAATTTTGTGTTCGATATAAATAAATCAAATATTGTCGACTCATGTCTGTCAGTAGTGGCTCAGACTTTTATGGACGCCTGTTCCACATCTGACCATAGATTAGGCAAAGACTCTCCCAGTAGTAAACTTCTTTACGCCAAAGACATTCCAATTTATAAGGATTGGGTCGAGAGGTACTATCAAGACATCAAACTTATGCCCGCCATCAGTGATCAGGACATGAATGCGATGCTCGCAGAGGAGTCCCGGGTATGTGTTCTAACATTCATTATCATTGATTAATAGTGTATTCAATGATTGATATTTAGCTCTGATTTCCATTTCTTTGTTTCGAAATATATTTTGTTTTTGAAACAATAGTTTTTATTAATGATGTCTGTCCTATCTGTCCATTAGCAACACGCCCACGAGTACAACACAAATGTGGCCCTCTATGAGCTCTACAGTTATGCCATCAAATATAATGATCAGGTAATTGTCTGTCCCCTCATTCTAAACGAAAACACACTTAATTGCAATGATATATAAAACTCGGTTTTAATTTGCATATAATTTGAGACGTTTTTCACATTTAATACTTCACTCAATTCACTACTAATTGACTCTAATTTAGTTTTTGGCACTGAATTGAAGTGTTTGTCACAAATTCACACAAACTGTTAAATTGAATTCACATGTCTTCTAAATGTCTCTTAAATGAGTATTCAAATGATTTTAATCTATTTTCTGTGTTTTTGTGACCAAATTAACAGTTAATGCAGACGTTAGAAGAGGACGAGTTCTCCCGTAAAAACAAGCTGGCCTGGAAATTGGAACAGGTCCAACAGATCATGACCGGTGAGACCGACCCATGAGCTCTCATTTGGCCACTCATGTCATACGCATCGCCGCATTTGATTAATTGTTTGTCAAATTAATCCATTTTCTAGTTCTATATAAAAAGATGATTAATTAATTAATTGATAATAATTATTATTAATTAATAATTTTATTATTATTATTATATTATTATTATTATTGCTGTGATTTTTTTCATCCAAAAACATGCGATGAATACTTGGATTCAACTCTTTTTAAAAAATATATTTTTATTGATTTTAAGACATTTTTTGAACGAATGTATTGGAAGCGCAAAGAAAAAGAAGTTTTATGAAAAAATCTAATGTTTTATATATATATAGGACTGAATGTAAATTTGTTTTAAACAATTTTCTTGGAACTCATTATCAGTGCCACAAAAAATCATAAGTTTTAAGCTCTTTCTCTGTAGTCTTTGATTTTATTTTTGAGTCCTTTTTATCCTTTAGTTTTGAACTTATATTCAGTTTTATATTCAGTTATATAATATATAAGAGTTTTTTTGTGCAATTTTTGAGATATTATTTTAGAAGAGAAACAAATTATTAGGTTTTATGTGAATTCAGTGAAGAAAATGAGAGAAAAAATATTGAAAAAATATATTATAAAACGTTAAGTCTATCAACAAATTTGATTCTGAAATAAGTTTTTCTAATTTATATTTAAATTTTGATTACTTGAAATGGCATTAATCGGTGCTATTTTTCAATTTATTAGGTGTAAAAAATTGATTCAAATTTCATTTAACTTATATATTACTTTTTTCTGCTATTTATCTGACTTTGAATTTAAATTTTTTCATTCTTTTTATTATAGACTAATTGAATGAAATTATTTTAGAATTACTTTAGTTTTTGTCTAAATATAGATTTCTGACAGCTTTTAGTCACAAAAAAATATAGTTTTCAATGGTTTTGATTAATATTTCTTTTAAGATAAGGAAAGATTAGATTTTTGAAGAAAGTTAACGATTGAGTGCCTGAATGGTGACCACTATTATAGCTATTTTTCCTCTTTGCCGGTGCTCTCACTCTAGCGATCAATCAATGTATTGATATTTGTCTTTTGCACTGAACAGATGTCACAAAAAATCAAACTTTTAGTCCAAACTCTATAACAAATAATTATGAAATCGATTATTGAATGTATTCATAAATTTTAATTCATTTGATATGTTTTTTATAAACGACTAAAAAGATTGTAATAAATGGTTTCAATTGAATAATACATTCCTTTCACAGAGAAGTAAATTTCTGCACCAAATATATGTCAAACAAATTGTTAGTAAAAACAAATAAATCCAAACATTAATTCTCTCTTTCATTCACACATCAAAAGACTAATTAATTATTAATACATTTGTTGTTATACTCTTTGTCTATACTTATATTCCACTCAAAAGAAGTGTTTGTCTAACAAATCGATTGTTCCTTTTTATACCATATTTTAAAAGTATATATAAATTAGAAATCTTTTGTAATTCACACAAAAAAAACTTTTCATTCATTGATTGGTTAGATTTTTAAGGAATCGATATGTTATCAGAGATGGCCAAGCTCAGCTTCCTTAAGCATATTTGAACAAGGTAGCCGCATCCCTATCCCATTATTAGTCAGAATAAAGGATGCAATTGACCTGAAATTGAAGCTATTTTTCCAATTGAAGCAATATTTCCATTAAATTCCTGACGATTTTCACTGGAATTTCTCTCATAAAAGGCTGAAATTCTAATCAATATTTCTCTGAACAGTTAAGGATTGATAGTAAGCCTTTGTCCGTCTCTACTGCTATGCCTATTGTTGGCCATCTCTGAAATAAATGAAAATTGATTACACCGTCAAAAGTTGTGTAATATTTGTCATAATCTAATCCATTGAATCTCTGGAAACACAAGTTTTATATACAGTTTTTATGTGTATTTGACTGCATTTTATTGCATATTATTTGTCTTCCATTGAAATTCATTTTTTTATATCTCATGAATTGTCGGACAAAAAGACTGTTTTTCATGAATTATCTATTATTTAAGACTTTATTTTCCATTTCTCTACTCTTCTCTTTGAAAGACATAAAACAAAACAACAAAAATGTGTGACATTCGGGGCCTTAAAGTGGCGCTTGTAATGAACTTTTTCTATAATAATGATCTTGTACATTCAAATTCGAACATAAAAATAGTCGTCAGCTCTAAAGGACACCATAAAAACTTTACCAAAAATAGAAAGTTTTTTATATATATAATTATATAAACAAAATCATAATTCAAATCGAAGACAAATTTTCTTTTATTATTGAATTCTGTTTTTGTGAACAAAACACTAACTTATTTATCATTTAAATGATTTCAATACAATTCATAAGAAATTTATTGATAATAATTCATAAAAAAGTTATTATAATTTGATGTAAAATAAAATTGAAATAAATGTGTAATAAAGAAAAGACTACTAATAATAATGACTCATAAATGAAAAAATAACTCTTTTCTCTCATAATATTGTAATTGTTTGTAGTTTTCAATTATGTATTAATTGATATTATTATAAGAAATGTAATTTAAAGAATGAATTCTTTAAGAAATTTTATGTTTATTTTACTGGAAAATAGATTTTATGAACACATTTCTAAGTTAAACATTATATCAAAAGATGATATGAAGTGAAGAAAAATTTTCATTAGAAATATGACAAAAACTTGAGAAAAAATGATTATAAATATTATATATAAGTTATATATTCATTAAAGTGTAAATAAACTCTAAAATTACTCTTTTTTAAAATGCTTTTTCTTAAAAACAATTTTTATTTAATTTTCTTGACTTTAAATTTTTTGCTCTTTTGAAGTGTTTTTGCATTAGTTTTGAAAAATTGTTGTTATTTTTCATATGAAGCGGGCGTTGGCTTCAGAGCCACTGATTATAATTGTTATTCACTCAGAAAATGCTTTTTCTCTTTTCTTGGACACAAAATCCTTAAGTTTCCTGACTTTCTTACATAAGAGGTGGTCAGCGGGAGGTGTGGTCTTCAGTCACCCTTATATTAGGGAAAGCTATTCCTAATTCAAAAGAAACTTATTCTTTAGGATCGATAAGAATTTCTTTTCCTCAAAAAGTTGGCAAATCGTGAGTTAATGATACAGACATTTTTTTATCAAGATAGATGATTAAGTGAGAAAAGTTTGGAAGAATGCAATTACATAGGAATTGATATTTAATAATAACATGAGTTTGTCCTCAATTCTTGTAGATATGAGTCCTATTTTTATGTATGTAAGTATTATGTGCTTCACTATTGTTCCCTTTATTATGTCCCCCTTAGTATCCCCCTTAGTATCCCCCTTAGTATCCCCCTTTGTGCACCTCTGAAAGTGACTAAAATTGTCACAAATATATACATAATTTTGAGACCAAATTCCTGATTCCTTCTCAAACAGAACTACATAATAAACTTAACGGTTGAGTGCATAGCGTTATAGCCATGAGGTATAGGCTATTCGTATGGCTATTGCCAGCACTGTTTGCATTTGGCTTGAGTTCAGGTCCGGCACTAACTCGGAATAAGTGAGAGATACGGACGCGAATTGCTTAAGATTTGGGTCAAGTGCTTAATAGAGTACACACTTTTTCGACTGTGAATTATCATAAATAAGTGCTCTTATCTCATATTCTCGTACCAGATGGACATGGATTCAAAAGTTACACAAACCATTCATTTTTGTTACTTCTGGCAAAAAAGTGGGTGACTGTTCTGTTCTGCATAAAAAAAGTAAATGTATTAGACGTAAACCTGACCGCTAGAGACACACCTTTTCATTCAACAAAAGCGAATTAATTTTATTGCATTTAATTCTAATTATTATTATTACTATTGCTGTGATTCTAGTCCAACATTAGTTGTTTTATATGATCAATTGTCCTGTGCTGTCAGTCAGAGTCCACACACATTCAGCCAAAGACAGATTTTATTAGAGAAGTTTGTGACAAAACTATTTGTTTATTAAAGTTTTAATATATTTTACTCAGTTTTGTGAGTCGAGAGTCGGATCAAAGATTTAAATTATTAGTGAAATGGAGTTTTGTTCACTCATTTCAATTATTTGCATATATTGTGCGTTAGTTTGTTCTGTTAATAGCCAACAAACCGGTGCTCTTCCAGAAGATGAGAAAAGGGAAAAATCATCGGATGATTCAAATCAATCAAAATTCATTCCAATCACCAATAATTCACCAAAATATCCAATAGGACTCGGAATACTCAGTCCTTCCTATACACAAAAGTTTGGTGGAGATGACGGTTGGTTTTGCGCCGGATTTCTATCTTTATTTGATTTTTGATGATTTCTCTGAAATTCCATATCTTTTTTTCACTAAAAGAAATCATTTCTTGAATTTTTCACTGATTTTTCTGAAGATATTATTTATTTAGTGATGTTTTCCTTTAAGTCAAGTTTTCATCGAATTCTGTTCACAATTATCTGATTATTGAGAGCTCTTTCGGAGGCAATACTCGTAAAACCTATTTTTCAAGTTTTCAATCTATGTTTTCCCAAAAAAATTGGATTTATTTACAAAACACTTATAAAACTGAAACCTAAAACTCTATTTTCACTTAAACTTTAAGCAATAAATTTTTTGGTAAAAAAAATCATTAAAAACAACTGAAAATTATTCCGATTTAATCTCAATTCTGAAACATTAATGGCTTTAATTTATAGGCAAAACTAAACTCGATTTCAATCAGGACAGTGGGGGATATTCATACTCTCTCAATAGTTTATCGCATCCAATTTCTAAGAGCACAGACAGATCCGGGACAGATGATAAAAAGTATAGCACAGAAACTATGAAGACAGCGGTAAGTCCTTTCGATATAATTAATTGTTTGTCTGCCTTCAAAAGCCTTGAACTTTAGGGATATTATGCTTTTGTTTTGATTAAAGGGTGATACACATCAATTAACACCGTCTTCTCAATATAACCCAAGCTCTTATAGTCTATCCGTCGGCACTGGCAGTCGGTCTGACTATTCTTCTTCGGGTAGCGGTTATGTAAGTAATGTTTGCATGAAATCCGATGCTTACAAACAAAATATTTGTAGACTTTTGGTTATCTCTTATTTGTTTTGTTTGTCTTTTATTTGTTTATTCAAAATATGATTAGATTTTTGAATAACAAAACATTTATTTTTAGCCACAAACGCAACTAAACTCTGTAATTCACCGACAGGGTTCACAGGGAGGCCCCTCCATGCCTCAAACTTATGGTGCATCAAACTACGGACCAAATTATGGGCCGAGCTATAGTCCAATGCCTAATTATGGACCTCCTAGTTTTGCACCAATGCCTTATCAGGGATATCCAAACAGTGGACCTCAATATAGTCAAAATGGAGCTTATAGTCCGTCTGCCATAACACCGGTCGCGTCAACTGTTCAGTCCAGTCCTGTACAACCCCCGTATTCTCCCTCACCTATTGTAAATCCACCAGCACCTCAGCCATATGCAGCACCAGCACAACCACAGCCTCAATATAGCCAATATAGCCCTCAATATAGCCCATATGGAGGACAGATGGCAAGTCCTTATGGAGGTTATGCACAACCAATGAGTCCCTATGGTATGAGTCCATATGGATCACCGCCGCCTTCACCCTATGCTAGTTATGGTGCCGGATATGGTGGCGGTGGATTAGGTGGTGGAATGGGAGGTGCAATGGGCCCTGGAATGGGTGGAATGGCTTCTCCAATGGGTGGTGGAATGGGAGGTGGAATGGGTGCCGGAATGGGAGGTGGAATGGGCGGTTATGGAATGTATGGTTCACCTTCAACACAGTCAGCCTCATCATATCCTTACGGCGGAGGAAGTAGTGATCCATTGGCTAATTTGAGTCCATCTGATATAAACACTTTGAGACAATTATACGGTGCCTCCAGTACTACGAGTATGAGTTATATGAGTCCTTATGGCAGTGGAATGGGAGGCGGTAGTGGTGGTTATGGAGGATTAGGCGGCGGCGGGGGAGGATATGGCGGTAGTGGAATGAGCGGAATGGGAGGATATGGCAGCAGTAGTGGAAGTGGAGGTGGATTAAGTAGTTTAATATCACTGTTTGGATAATTTCATCGATCAGTTCAAAACTGATTGTAAATATGTTTGAGGACAGACTCAAGTTTTTGAAATATCTGTTGACACCTGAGAAGAGATTTATTTAATGTTAGTAAAGGTTTTCATTACTTCAAACTTTCATCAATTTTGAGCCAATTTTACGCATTTCTCTCATTATTTAATTTCTATTGTTTTTAAATATTCACAACATTTATGAAAAAATTTGTTCAAAATTTCATGCAATCGATTGTTTCAATTAAAGGGATGTTTTTATAAATTAAAGTTTCCAATAAATTTGATTGGTTTTAATCATAGCTTCATTTATTCCAAGTTTACTCAAATTTTACTAAAAATTTTAAGATATTTTTGAAGCGATTATTCAATTGTTTGAAGATTAAGATGTGTTTTGATTGACTGCTCGACACATACCTCATAAATATCAAAGAACTCAGGTCTGAATATAATAATTATTCCTCAGTTTATAAATTTTATGAATATTTATGAAAAAATAGTCTTTGATTTGAATAAATAACAACTTAAATGCATTTCCACTCCAATTGTTGTGCTTTTAATTCAATTAAATTAAATATATTATAATTTATTCATTAATGAAGAAAATAAATGAGACCACAATTTGACGACAAATATTAAGTTTAAAAAACCCGAATAATTGATTTTCTTTTGATTTGAAGCAAATTATAATCAATTTTAATGTAATTTTCAGTTAAGTTCAGAGGAATTCTCGGTTAAGTTCTGGAAATTTTCAATTTTGATAAAATCGATTTCAATTATGAGAGTCAGCCCTTAAGCGAGAAAATTGAAAATTATTTTCAAAATTATAACTTTATATAAGTTTGAGATCGAAAACAGCTTTAATTTGAAGGTCGGCTTCATTTGAATGCAAATTATTTTTGGTTATATTTTTTTTATAAATTATTATTAAATTATTTGTTCGCTATTATTGTCGTCATTATAATAATGAGAGAGTTTCCCAAAAAAGAAAATCTAATGATATATCAGTAATATTGCAATATTGAGGTCACATTAATATTGTATTCTAATAACCAGCAAAAGCCGAAGTGCACTGAAAGTGCACCAATGCATTACATTAAATATCGATAGAGTGAGCATGTATAAAATTAGTTTCATATATATCATGACTAATTAGTCCAGGGAAGAAACAAACAACGATTCAATAATTGAAAACTCACAAAATAATTGGACTCAATTATTCATATAAATGTCATAGATGTTATGAATTTAAATCTGCTGGTTCGTCTGTTTTTCTATGTGCTACCATAAATAACTAGTTAATTTTTAAATCCCTCTTCCCTTGTTGGCTGCCGCTGCTAATAACAAATAACAACTTTTATTAAGTGAGTTCTTATTCGTAAGTGTTTTAATTTTTGTTACTTACTGTTTGTTTGATTGATTGTGCTTGCTAATGTTTCTAATATTAAATATTAACAATTTGTGAGTTGCAAGATATTTATCAAATAAATGAAAGTCAAGGGATTCAGACTTCACTGCTTCTCAGGTTCTAATCAATGATAGTGATGCTCAATGCGAACCATTTTTAACATAACCTGAGGTCATAGACCGTATCAATAGTGAACTGGTAGCTATTTTTGTGGAATTTTCCTTATTTACTGATAATCTCATTACCCAATGATCTTATGAATGTCCTCTCAATTTGTGAGCTAATGATTTGTTTTTATTATTAGAATTAAAAGTAAATCAAATCAAAGGCCGTATTATTCTTAACAAAAAATATTTATTTTCAATGAAAATTTGATTGAAACAAATTGTTTGAAAACTATTTTAGTTATTATTTATAAATAAAAGCATTTATTGATTGAATTGAAATTCTTTATTCTCATAGTTTTCCCATTATTTGGCCCTTAAATCAAATTTAGATTTGAGTCAAACAACGGTTTGACTCAATTCAATAAAATTAGATTTATTATAACGGAAAAGGTTTCGAGAAAAACACGACTTTTGAGAGTATTATTTCTTAAATTATAGGTTTCTATCCTTGGTTTGAATCTTTTCTGAAAAGAAAGCCTTAATTTTAATCAAAGATCAAATCGTTTGTAAACGTGTTTAATACTAAAGCAAAGGTTTTCCGAAACTCAAAATCAATAAATTTTGTGTTAACTTTGAAATTGAGTTCAAATTCAGTTTTAATTGAATTCTTCTTCAAAAACATATTAAAACAATTTTTGTTTTTGTTTTTTAAGTTGAGTTTTGAAAGAAAATACAAATTTATTAGGAATTTAACGGCATTTTAATGATTAAAATATTTATTATTACATAAACAGAGTGTTTGGAATAAAAACAATTTTCTTAATTTTGTGATAAAGAAAATTAAAATAATTTTGAAGTTCAAGAGTTGCGATAAAATATATTAAACGTATTTTACTTTATCTCAAACTAATCTGTGAAATAAAATTTGTTTAAAGTTTTTTTTGGTTGAAAATTCATTACCAATGAGTGCATAAAAAGTCAGTTCCTTTAAGTCTTAAATTATCTCTTCGTTAATGTATTCTATATTTCTTAAAAACATTGTTTTAATAATAATAGTTATGAAAAAATAATTTTTTAATTGTATTCGAAGGACACAAATGATATGATTAATGGACTTATGCTTTGAATCTAGAATTTTGTTTAAGGCTTAGTCTTCAACAGTATTTTCAAACATTTTCATAACTAAAGAAATATATTTGAAATTCTTAGCGAATGCCTTAAAATTTTCTTTTAAAGAAACTCTTATTGACTTCAAAAAGGATTATAAATAAGATTTGATCCGAAATAATGATTTTATAGATACTTATTAGTATTGAAATCTACTTTCCGTGACCGAAATGTTTGCCAACTTTATGTTTAACCCCTATATTACAGGTTTTGAATGAAAGAATTTGTTTAGACTTTTGTTAAAATTGTGTATTGGATGCTATGATTTAGAAATAGAACCGGAGATAAAATCATTTTATTAATCAGTGGATTGAAAACCATTTTTCATTCTTTGAATTCATTGATTGACACAAAACTAGAAGATTTCAAAATTGAATTCAAATCTATGTCTAACTCTTAAACCTTAATATTGTATCGAAAATACATTGAATAGAGTTATGGTTCACAGTTTGATATCAATTGGTTCTTGAAATTTACGATATTTCGAGTTTTATTGGATTTTTGTCACTCAACTAATAAATCAATTTTAACCCGGATTCATATTTGATTTACACAGCAGTTATTAATAATTACCCCATTTGAAATTGGCATGGTGATCCGTTTTTTGATACCTGCAATCAAAATCAATTGGTTCTGAATTAAAATTCCTCAGATATTATCTTTAAATTTATAATCGATTTCGTGGTTAATAATTGTCTGGGAATCGCATTAAATGAATAAATTGATAGTCAATTAGATAATCAATATTTATATGCATTAAATCCTTAGGACTGACCCCTGAATAACAAATTAATAAAAATTATTTTTTTGAGTACTATTTTGGGTTAAAAAAAATTATGAATAGAAATGTTTTTAGGATTTAGAGCGAAGAGATTTTCAGATAAAATGATTGACTACCGAAACATTTCTATTCTTAACTCACTAATGACTGACTAATGAATGTCCCTCTGAGTGACCCCCAATTTGGATCAATTTTCATGATTTAAATCTTGTGGTATATTCTGTTATTATGAGATATAAGAAACTCACGTATAGACTGGTCCAACTACACCATGACCTCCCCTTCTGACACGTCTTAAGACTCGTTTGGAGTCATCTGTGTTTAGCGATCGCCTGAAAGCAAGTAATAAAAGACAATAAACTTTTTGTTGCAATAAATTCATAATAAAATATTTGAAATATTTTGCTCGTATTTTTTGAGTCTGGGAACAGGTCTACGCCTTCACAACATTTCAGATTATAATTTGATAGACAGATGCGATTTGTATTAAATAACTTGAATGTTATTAAACAATTTTAGAAAATATTTCAAATATTTTTTGTCACATTTTTGTAATTTAAACTTTTTTTCAAATAAATAAATAACAGAAAAATAGAGAAGAATTCAAAAAACATTTAAATAAACAGTAATTAAGAGCGAAATGAAGTGAATTTTCATGAGATGTCGGATTAGAGATAAATCTCTAAAAAAAAGTTGATAGATATAAGCCTGGAATAACTGAAAAGTAGCTGTTGTTTGGGCGCAACGTTTCAACTAATCTTATTAAAAGTTATCCAATTTTTATTCAATACTTAAGAGGAGATGAAAAATAAGCCAAAAAGAAAGACATTAATCAAAAAATGCAATTTCGCTTAAATTACTTTTGTCTGTTGAACTTCGGAGGTATTACTTGTGCGAACTGTTGAGAAGCGGCGGCGGCGCTGTCATCTGACTCTTCTGCAGCCGCGTAATCTCCTCCGTCTCCTCCATCAGTTTGATAATCACCATCACCTCCACCACCGCCGCCGCCGTCAACAGCACCGTATGATTCATCAACACTTCCATCGTCGCCATCTCCTTCTTCATAGTCATAGGCGACAGTCATACCGACCAAAACAAAAGCAATAGCGCACAGAATCTAAATTTTTGTATTTATTCAAAAATATTTGAGTAAAACATTTGTTTGAATAAACATTTAATTAAAAATAATTCTTACAAATAGTTTGTTTGAAATCATATTTGAAAATATTGTGGAAAATAAATAATTTTAACCAAAATTTGTTTTATCAGTGAATTTGTCGAAACTTTTGGGAGTTTTTGATAAAACACTTTCACACAAAAGCTTTTTATAATACATATACAAAAAGTTCAAATTAATTTAAGTGAAGATTTGGTGCAAAATGTCGGCGCAATTACTTGCCTACTGTCCCATTGGGGTCTGACAGCGATATCGCAGTCATTAATTCGATCAAATGACTCCGATTAAGATTAAGAACAAAAAACTAAACCTTTTTGTTATAAATTGAAGTCAATCTGATCGGTAGTTCGGGTATCAAAGGAGTCAATTATTTTCTCTGATCTATTGATGGGTTACCATTATTTGTCACTTGAAATGCATGGCAGACAAAGTGCGACAGTTTGTGCACAGCCATAAACACTAACCCTTAGACAATATCCTAGTTTTACGATCAAAAGGTTAACTCTAATAACGTTCATCAGTAGTGACACAAAACTATCGGCTTTTCATATAATTATATAAAAAACTAATTCAAATCAAAAATTACTTTTCAGTTATTTTTTTATATAATAATAATAATCAAAGGTTTCCTACATTTGGCACAAATGAAAGCAATTCTTTTCAATTAGGTTTTCATTTCGCTAATTGTTTGTTGAATTTTGAATTAAATGTTTGGAAAAATTTTCAAATTTTCACAAATATTAAGGCATTTATTTAAGGATATCTACGGAAGAATTTTTTTCGCTCAGACTTTTTAATTGTTTTGTCCGCTTATTTTAATTAATTTGAATTCATTTCACTCTATATACGTATTTTATATCAAATTTCTAAAACTGTTTTTTGTGGGAAATTGTTTTTTATACCAAAAAAAATTACTATTTTTTAACGTTTATTCAAAAACTATTAAAAAGATTTTTGAAAACAAATCTTTGTATTGAAAAGTGTTTTCTTTGAAAACATCTCAGAGTTTTGTGTCTTAGAAGACAATGAAAATATTTGGCTAAACACCAAAACCGGAAACGACGGGCGTATCTGACATCGGGTCCAAACAAACATTAAAACAAGTGATTGATTATAGTTTTTTCGGTGAAATACCATATGAACTGACTTTTAGGTCATAATTATGTAGTTCTGGCGGAGCTTTGATGACTGTTTCACTTCTTAATAGTTTTCAAATTTATTTTTAATAGTCTTAAGAAAAATTTAATCTCAAGTTTTCAAACTCTAATTCAAAGTATTTAACGGGAGAGTAATGACATGTAATACATATTTCACTTTTACGTTCATTTAATGAAATATTTGATACAAATATTTAACTAAAATAGATCAGAACTTTTTTTTGCTGTTTTTCAAACTAGCAATTAATTTATTTTGAATTTCAAAATTTTTATAAATTTAGACTTTAATCGATTAATTTGAATATTAACTGAGAGGAGGAGAGTGAGGTGGATCATTTAGTGTTTGATCAATTTTATTGATTCTCTATATTTAGCATCAATTATGGGCTCATTTTATTCATATTTGAAATCAGATTCCTATGTATTTAGTGTTTAAGAGATATTTTTTTCAAGATTTACATAATTTTGAAATATGTTTTGCCTTCGATCCAAATGGCATTGGATTTCATCGCCCCTGGGTTTTAACAGAGCATTGATTAAGAGTATGAGTGCGGGTGTCTTCTAAATAGGCAGATCCAGTGCTTTGAATAATTGACGTGAGTTTTCATTCTATGCGTAAAAGTCGATAATCAATAGAAATATGGGTTACTATTCGTTAGGATTTTGTTTCTTTCATTGAAACGAATTGAAAAATTGTGTGAATTTGCATAAAAATTTGATTTATATATTATCCATCATTTTTCTCAATTATCATAAATTTAAATATTCTTAGCATTTGATGAATGAATGGGTGAAAAGTCGATAAATTGTTTCCGAAATGTTGGGTCAAAAAATTCAAAATGAGTTTTGAATTAAGTGTCAAAAAGTTATTGCATTAAAAGTTTTGAATATTTTAAAACTCAATCTTTTGATGGATTGAATTTACATAACAATTGAGTTATAACTTCAACCAAAACCCAATTATTTTTTTGAATTAGAGATTTATCTGCTTTTGATTTCTTCAAAACCAAATGTATTAACTTTTTAGGTGTTTTCCTAATCGAAGGTCATTTTCAAAGACAAGTAAACAAATTAAACCTTTGTTCTTGATCTTTTTGTATCAATCATTAACTTCGGTTTAGAACAGAATCGTATCCTGTTCAAAAAAAGTTAATTAAAATTAACCTGAGCATAAAGAATTCTAAATTAATGTGCATTAATTCAAAAAGTGAGCATGGCCATTGGCCAGGCCTTAAATATGAACCCTATCTGAAAAACACCCGCCATCTATAATCCTTCTCTAAAATCCTTGAAATATTGATCGGCCGGTCTTTCTAATGTAGTTAAGATTACTATCACCATGGCCATCAATATGGATTGAACTGTCATCGGATAATTAAATATCTTTTAAAACATCTTTGAAACAAATATTTAAATTTTAGTCAAATGAGATATTTTTATAAAATTGTAATGTTTTTAAATTTGATAATATTTGTCAAATGGACAAGGATAACTATTATTTCATTAAGGGCCTGTAATGTATTAACTTATTATTGAAAACACCATTATAAAATAGAATTTATTCAATTGATCTTACTAAATTAAATGAATGTTAATTAATTTAATAAGTTGAATGTATCTAGTTAAATTATGTAACTTCTGGTTCAGTTATTCTTAGAATTTGCCCAAAGAAATGAAAGTTAATCTATTTTTTGTGAAAACTATGAATTTGTTAACTTTGCAAACATTTAAAGCATTCACTCCTTTCCTGTGAAACACAAAATTAATGAATTCAAACAATAATTATTGTATACAATATTCAAACTTTTAGTTTAATTCTTTACTTTTGGCCATATTTTGAGTGATTATAAGGGCTGTCGAAATAAATGATCAATTATTTTAGTTTTCAAAAATCTCATTATCTTTTACAGCAAAGGATTGTCTGCCAAACGATAATTAGTGATCACTAGAATCAAGAATTTTTAGAATATTTTCTGCAACTAATTCTTTGCTAATGGTTTGAAAATTACATTAAAATTACAAATTATTTCTAATAATAATGACTAAGATTAGAGTCGCCAACAATGAACATAAATGAGTAGTAATTTTTCATCAAAATTATTATCCTTACAATTATTTCATACACAGAAAAGAGCGAAACTGAGAGACCCGTCTTTAATCCCTCACATATTTGTTGAGTTCAAATTGTGTTAACTCAGCCATAGGAACAGCATATTATGCAGAGCTCTGTCCTTCACAATGTCGAGCTCTTTATTCTCTTAAATTCGTGATTCACATAATAGATGAGAAACTGGTGTTCGGAGGCGTAACCCTTCATATGATAGCTTAAAATTAGCTCTTTTATCATAATTTCCAAATCCTTTTGACATTATTTTAGGGCCTATTTTAATGGCTAAACACCTTTTAAAAGGATATTAAAGAATAGTTTCTACTTTTGGATAACCTTAAGATCTCAAAGAAAATTGGATTTGTTTTGAAAATAATTTGTTTAATAACGCGATTACTTTGAGAACAAAAAAACCATTTATTAACAAATGCTTTATGTTTTATTTGAGACTAAAATTTCTGAAGACGTGAAGACGTGTTTTCCCTTTAAAATGAAAAGAAGTGAAACTTATATTTGAAACGATAACTAGTTTTGATTTTTAAAAGCAATAAATCCTTGATATGATTAATCTTAGAGGTGGAGACGAATTCATTGTCAAAGTTCTGATGCAATTCAATAAATACTTTTGGTTTTGGAATCTCCTTTTCATTATAGTTCTGTCCGGAGCTGTAAAATTTTGCCCAGGGGCTTTCCATGGGTGGACTCACTGGCCATGTCTCGGCTCCTGCTGTCTTCAGTGTTCTTCATCTCAATAACTCGTTTCATCTGATTTTAATGCAAAGATTGAGACTTTTTTTGACAAATACTTTTAGAATTAATATTTAGTAACACATTTGCATTAAATGCCATTTTTTTTATTGAAATCAAATAAATTAAACCATTTTTTAGTACAAATTGATTGAAAAAAAGTAAAACTGTTTTTACATTAAAAGAATCTGATTTCAAGGTATTGATGAAGAATATGTGGCGAACATCAAATTATTGACATAAATACCATTCCTATAAAGGTATTCAATAATTAAACTGATTTTTCGAGAACTTTGGTTTCTCCTTTAATTGGCTTAAAAATAATCCTATTCTTCACTATTTTCTTAGGGTTTGAGACCTAAATAATTGCATTGAATGTCATTTCAATATCACGTTTTCAATAAGAAAAACAAAACCAAAGATTATCCCAATTCTTATGTAATTATAATATTGAGTCAATGAAAGTGAATTCACATTAATTTTGTTGTTTTGTTTTAACCTCTAATTATATTCTAAATGTTTTATACTTTTGAATAATAATTATGTTATTAACTATTGATTAGAAACTTAATTTGAAAATTATATAAAAGGAAAACGTTTAAGAAAATGATAGTTTTATGGACAGAATTTCCCAGAACTTTAACTTTAGATGACATTAAATTTTCTAACGGTTTTTGTTTGGAATTGTTTACGGTATTAGATGTGCACTATATTCAAGGTCTTTCAATTAGATCTCAAGTTGATCTACAATTTATATTTATCTGACAACTTTTTATGATTTTAGGTCTGAACTGAAAACATAATAACTTTAGAGACAATGTATTGCTTTTTAAGTATTCTTTAAAAACGTATGTCTTTTTGAACTCTAAAGAAGTCTTTTTGTAGTCTTTTGTTGTTTATTTGAAGACAAAAGAAAAGAATAGCTTTTTTGAGCACTTCTTCTGACAGTTAAACCAATTTTAAGTGAATCTATCACTCAGACATCATTTCTAGTCAGACATCAAATGCAAACAAATTTTTCGTTAAATTTAAAAAAAAACACTTTTAGATAAAGAGCTTTACTCTCTCTTTGCACTCGTTTTCAACGTGGAAAGAGTGGTCGGTATTTATCAGTAAGAGATGGGTGGCTAATAAAAAAATTAAAGAATTTGAAATTTTTGGGATAAGAATGAGATCAAGGCTATGACCAAACACTTAAATTAATTCTTTAAGCGAAAAGTGAGACATATTTTATTATAATCTTAAAAATTTCGGTTTTTTTTCTAAATAGACTTTAAGTGAAAGAAATTTTTTCCCTCTTTTAATCGTAAAGACAACGCTATCAGGTCTTAAACGTCAGCACAAGAAAAAGCTCTTAATTAACTTTTTTTTTTTACTAATCGATGATTCTGTCAGTGAAATAAATATTTTTGAAATTTTGAATTCAACTTTCAATTCAATTCTCTGATTAAAAATTCAGTTTTGATTGAATTGAGTTCTTAACGAATCAATGGAATGGATTTTGGCTTAAGATAAGTCAAACGTCAATTGTGTTTTAATACTTTATTAATTATTTCTGAAATTATAGCACAAGTTGTGGTTTTCTGCACACAAAATGTTTGGCCATCGGTTAGGAGTTGTGAAGACCCCACCCATACATCCAAATGTATGTCTACCTGAATAGCGTTTTGAAAAGAAGTTTTCACTTTTCAAGGAAGCGTTGATTCTGATGAAGACCTTGGATTCAGACCAAACAGAGAACAACTCGATGGCTCAGTTATGTCTCTCCCCTCATCCCATGTTCTGCATCTTTATTCCTCTCAACGCCCCGTGACGTCAACCTTTATATCTGAAGAATAGTATATAAAATCGAATAAAATCTTGAGTTCTGTCATTCAGTTTTCAATCGTTTGTAAAGAAACCGACAAAAACTCAATAAAAATGTACTCCGCAATCGTTGTACTTGCTCTTTGTGGCTATGCCGCAGCCGGTGTTGTCGTACCCCATGTTGGTGTCCTCAGTACCGGTGCCTCGTCTCAGTTCAGAAGCCAAGATGTAAGTGATATAACAAAATAAATTCAATGGATTTGTACTAATTCTGCGACTCTTCAGAACATTGGAAACTATGCTTTCGGCTATAATGAAGACCATTCAACTGGTGGTACCTTCAGACGAGAGCAGGGTGGTCCCGGAGTCATGGTTGGATCATACGGTCTTAGAGACATTGACGGTCGTTCCCGAGTTGTCAACTACGTCGCTGATGCCAATGGTTATAGAGCTAACATCCAGACCAACGAACCCGGAGTCGAAGCAAAAGACCCCGCTTCAGTGTTGATCAATAAGGCTGCCGCCATCGTTGGTAAGAATTTCAATAACCAAATGAAAAGGACATGAAATCACTCATTTTATTTAACATTTTAGCCCCAGCTTACCAAGTTGCCGCACCAGTTGCAGTTGCTTCTCCTTATATTTCCCATGCCGCTGTTGCCGCACCAGTAGCCTATGCTTCCCCAATTGCTGCTAGCTCTTACTCAGTTAACACCCATCACGTATCGGCCCCAGTCGTCTCCTACGCCTCTGCACCTTTGGCTGTAGCCCACGCTTCACCTTTGGCTGTTGCCCACACCGCTGTTGGCTACGCCTCACCAGTGGCCTCCTATGCCACCAAAACCGTACATGGTGCCCCCATTGCCCAACAATACCTCTCGCACTGGTAATCGGACTACAATTATCTGAATTTTAGATAATTTATTAAAGAAGACGTTCTCCCGACCGAAATAAACTCTTTTATATGTGCTGTCTTTCCGTCTCTTTGTTTCTCTTTCTTCGACAATCGTTTTTTTGTCACTCTTTCAAGAGATTCAATAAAATGATTGTTGAGGAACAGTACAGATAAAAAATACTCTTCACTTCTTCTGCTCAAACACTTTATTCTAAACTTGTTTTCCCCCAAAAAGGGAAGATTTACCGAAAAAATAGTCTGTTTTCGAAGTCATTTGTTTTGTTCTTTGAATTAAGTGTAAATAAATGCCATTTATTTTTGAAAAATAGTAAATCAATTATTTTTTAAATAAAATAAATTTATTTTTTGCTTTAAATCAATTTGTTTGACATTAAATTGGATTAAATTATATTTGAATTCAATTCACTATAATTTTATTTAATTAATTCCGAATTTATTTGTCAATAGTTTAATGATTTGAAGAAAAGTTATATAATTTTCTAGAAATTTGATTAAAACCTGTTTGGATGAGTTTATTGATTAGAAAGTGATATAAATATCAACCTTAAGCTCAAGGCTCATTATAATCAAAATATCAACTTTATTCAAATATTTAACAGGTTTATGATTTGAACTTTGAATTAAGCGCTTCGGTTGTCAGATGACTGATATTGTGAGTGACTGACCAATCAGTGAGCAGTATATGAATTCTTTTATGCGCCAAATGTTGAACACATTTTGTCTTTACTTTTATGTAAACAAACTTTTATGAGTCGTTTAGACCTTTGAGTCATTTTAATTGCAATTAATTTTAATTTGATTTTATTTATTGGTTTTATTTAATTGTATTTTAATAAAATTTTTATTGGTTTCATATTTGAATAATCGATGACAATATGAATGACTCAAAGGCCAAATCAAGTAAAGAAAATCCGAGTAATCGTTCAAAACGTCGCTCCCTTTCGTCTATTCAACCGATTAGTACTGACAACAAAGTGTTGACCAGAAGTATGGCCACAACCAAAAGATCAGATAAGGATAAAGTCAAAGACAAGAACGAAAGGATCACTAAATGGTTGACTCAAAAAGAGTCGATTGATTCGGATTTCAAGTATTGGAAAACTTTGGCCAAAGAAAGACAAAAGGCGTTAGAAATTGCTCTCAAAGAGAACCAAAAGTTGAGTGAAGAGAACGAATCCATCCATAAGTTGAAAGAAGACAATCGAAAACTAACTGAAGAGCTCCAAGAAGTCAAACATCAAAATGAATTGTTGATCGCTGAAAATCAACACTTGAGTCAATTGGCAGAAGAGGCCATCAAATTAAGGGATTTATTAGAGGAATGTGTCGATGACTGAGTCATTTGACATAACTTTTGAGTCAATTCATAATTTAGAGGCTTTATTTAAAGTGATTCTCAATTAATCTTATGATTTGATTATTGTATAAATAATAACAATATTTTAAAATTAATTTTGAATTTCTTTGAATTCAAAGTCAGTTTATTTAAAAATGTTTGCGAATTAATCTGTTTTTAATCATTTAATAAAAGTATTTCAAATAAAAATTGATTAATTTTCTGTCAATCGTGTCATCAGTTTCTTAAATATTGTGCGAAATATAGTGAACCAGAAAACAGATTCTTATATTTATCTACTTATTAGTGAATTCATTTAAATCTATAATAAAACTAAAATATAATTAATTTTCATATTTTAGTATCGAATCCTTTAATCTCATCAAAACTTAAATGAGCAAAATATTAAAACTGATTTGATCCTCAAAATCTAATTTGATTTCATTTAAATGATTACAATATTTGATAATCACTTTGTTGTCAGTAAAACATTTAAAAATTAATTGAAACTCAAATAGTATTTGAAGAATAGAAGTGTTTTAAGAAAATTATTTTCAAGAGTTTTCTATTTTTCATTTTTATATAAAATTTTGAGCAAATAATTGCAAAAATAATATAATCTGTAATTCAAAGCTTAATATTTTATTCATTTTTATTGAAACCATAATAATTCTGATGATGTTATTTATTAAACATCTTGGTCGTCTTCATGATCATTGTCATTCAGGTCTTGCTGTTGATTTGGATTGGGATCATTTTGTTGATTATTATTCTGTTCGACGACTGGCTGTACATTCTGTACTGGTATAGCATTTTGTCCAGGGTTGGCGTTCTGTTGATTGACATGTCTGTTCTGAATAGCATTTCTTAGATCATTGCGGGTCTGTCCAATAATTTGTCGGTTATTTTCAATGCGATCTTCAGTGTCGGCAATCATTTGAAGAGTTTGCAAATATAGCATTGAGTTTGGGTCCAAAAAGTTGAGTCTATCCATTAAATTCAAATAATGCTGTTCTTGATATGCATTATATCTTTGCAAATCTCGTAACCGAACGATCAAATCATTTACTGCTATCATATCTGGAGGAATCTCTTGAGGTTCTTCAGGTGGATTTGGGATTGGTATCAGATGAAAATCAGTGTTTGAACCGAAATTGGCCAGAATATTACGATAGACATGTCTACAAAACGGGCAGATATGATGTGTTTGTGACCAAACTGTCAGACAATTCAAACAAAACGAATGATTACATGTGTCGGTCAGTGATCTGTTTCTAATCTGTTCGAAGCATATTCGACATATATTCTCTTCAGGAACGACCACTTCTGGTGCGCCACTATTATTATTGTTTGCCATTGAAAGTAGATTCCGCTCTGAATTAAACCAATTATTAAATGATTCAATAATTTATTTAAATATTTTCAAGATTTTCAGAAATATCGCGAGATTTAAAACAATAACTTTTTTTAAAAAAAAAATAATTTTAAAACTCATTTTTTATCGAATTATTATCAAAATGTGTCTCAAAATCTTTACAATCTTTTAATTCTTTTAAGTCTTCATTTAATTCTTTCTTCAGATCAAAAACGGAATGAACTCGACTTAACTGAAAGTAAGAGTTTTATATTTAGAGTTCATTCAATAATTTTTGTGTAATTAGGGGTTAAAAAGTCGATAAATGACTACAATCTCTTCATTTCCATTCCTGTCTCGTCCGAAGATCTTTTAATTGAAGTGTGATTTTGTGATAAATCGAATGCTTTGATTGCACTTTCAATGGACTCTCGGAATTTTTCGGGAGCTGTCCTCGGAATCCTCGAAACCATATTCTTTACGATAGAGTCGTCTCAAAACACCATTATTTCAAATATGAGTGGAAACATAAAATCTTATTTTTATAAAATTTTTAGAGAATTTGTTCAGTTTTTAATAAAAGTGTTACAATTTTAGAGCAATAATCAGTGCCTTTAAATCAATTCAAACTATAATAAACTGTTCATAATATTAATTGTATTCAAATTGTATTTGATTTGTAAAAACTTGTAATTGGTTTTCATCTAAACTCACAAATACTTTATTTATTGTATTTATTTGAATTTCATCTCATCGTCTCATTAAAGATAATTAAAGATAAGTAAACAGATGTGCTATCAATTGATTATTGGCTTATGTATGAGTGAACACATACTTTAATATAACTTAATTTAATTAAGATTTTGTGAAACTTCTATAAAATGTAAGCCTTAAACAGTGTCTAAGGGATTAAGTATTAAACGGTTTCTGTTTATTGTAAAACTAAGTTTTGAGTCTCGAATTTTCGTGTTTTTCGGTTAAATACAAACATAAGTTTTCTCAGAATATCCAATATTTTTCATATATTTGACATTTTTCTATAATTTCCGATTTAAAGCCAACCGAATATTCAATACAGTATTGACGCAAAGGGTGTCATAAACTTGAATTCAAAGTTTTTATTTTAGGGCAAAAGTCTTCAGGGATTTGATCTTTAATTTGTTATCTCAAATATACGAAACATCCAATCATTTTGAATATCTTCTATAGATTACAATCAATATTAAAATAGTTATTAATTTTATTGGAAATTCAAATTCTAGAAATCATTTTTATTGTAGTTTTTTTTAAATAACATTTTTATCTTTAAATTATGAGCAAAACATTTAAATAATTGAACTTTTGTTGTGATTCTATTTGTTTTCTTAAGTAAATATTAAGACTTTTTAGAGATATATTTAGGCGCCTAAAAGATTAAGGATTAAAGGGTTAACAGTCTGTCTGTTTAACCCTTCGCGTGTAAACCTAAAGACTTACAAGTTATGTAATGTGGCCAAATCATGGGCCAATGTTGCAGTGAAGCCAATAG
>JAQFZI010000024.1:0-33392 GCA_034695605.1 Eupelops occultus | reverse complement strand
CGAATTCTCATCTGAAAGTTCAACTCAAATATTAATGAAATGGTTTGAGTGAAAAGACGGATGTGGGGATGTATGGGCAAACACTTCATTCACAGATTTTTTTTATTCAATTATGTTTTAAAGAAAATTTTTAAATAATTCGTGAGTTTTCAATAAAATTATTAATAACTCATTTTTTCGTTTTAATAGTAAATAAAATGATTTAAATTTCACTTTAAATCATAAATATTTGCGGAAATTTCGTAATTTCCGACCAATTTTTTTGGAAATTATGTATATTTGTTGATAATTATTGCTTTCATTTATAAATAAAAGTAATAATGAAATGAAATGATAGTAAAAACAGATGTTAAATATATATAAGAGGAACGGGTTTTCAAAATTGAAATGAGTCACATCTCCAGTCAGTTGTGAAAAGTCGTTAAAACGGTCGTCAGTTGGGACTACTAATTACTTTGGAAAGGAAGAGTTGCCCACAAACCTCCAAAAACTATCCTAAAATGACCTTCACTTATATAAAAGTTATGTCACTTTATAGTAAAAGTTAAAAAAAAACCAATGAAAATAAAAAATATGAATCATTCGGAACAGAATAAAAACATTTCGTAATGAATATAAAATAAATGAATAAATTAAGTGAAAAACTACTCATTTTGAACGTCATTTCGAAAGTGAAGTAATAAAAAACGAATGAATTATTCAATAATTCAATAATATTTTGAAACAAATTCTATGAAATATAAGAAATAATACCTTCAAATATATTCTTATGATTTCTAAGTAAGGTCTGTAATCCTCCGCATTGGTTCTTCAGCTGTCTTTTCATATCATCAGTTAATAGATCCGGTATTGAACTGATTGTCATTTCAGTATTTCCTTTAATCAATTCATTTGCAATAAGAGTGACGATAGCATTGAGAATATCTTTGGGAACTCGAGTGCAGTTCCTCACGGCTTCCACTTTGTCTCTGGGCTTATAGTCGACCAAATTTCTCAGCTTCTGTTCCACTAATTGTTTACTTCTATTCTTGACATCAATTTCCGTAAATGTGTCATAATTTTTATGATCACAGATAAGACAAATTCGTTTTGTGGAAGGAATACGAAGTTTGTCTGATTTGACCGCAAAACCAAATGTTTCGCAAACTGTTTGTAAATACTTTACATAACAGTTATATTGACTTAAATTAGAAGCAGTTCTTTGATATTTGGAACCATTGAAATCAAATGGACAGCAGGGAAGGAGGAATACATTCTGATGGGTTCGACATTTAGTTGCTATGTATGGGATCCTAAGGAAACGTTTCAATTAATTCAAAGAAATTTAATATTTAAATAAAAGTCATAAATAATATAAAATCCTTGAATTACTAAAAATCAATAATTATTTTAAAGCTTTTATAATTAACGGAAAACTTCACATAAATTCATATTAAAGCAAAATATGATAAGAAAAACAATTAAAAGAGAATAACAAATCTTGAAATTGAATTCTCGAAAAACAGAAAATTGATTTCTTGTGTATCTATTGGGAGCTATTATTTTATTAAGAATAAATAAATTAAAACAAACCAAGGTGTTAATTCATCGGAATGGTTGCCAATCAGCCAATCATAGTCTTCAAAAACAAGCGACTCATCCGATGGAGTGAACACTTTCTCAACCAAATTGACTGAAGGCTCGTATTTATCCCAAATATTTCTTTTTCTTAAATCAATTCCGAGCCCTTTATAGCCCTCGAGAGTCAATAAATAGACTAATAATCCATTTCCACAACCGATGTCTACAAAACTCTGTTTACGAATCGTTCCATTCTTTTCATTTTGTTGTTCCCAAAGAACTATTAGATAAGAAGCGATTGCGATGTCTTCGAACACAAACTTAAGCGGATCTGTTGTCTCGTATTTGTTCCACAATTCAACCAATTGTTGGCCATAACTGGTCTTCAATCGGTTGTAAGTAAGACAATATTTGTCAACAGGAATCAATTGAAGAGAACCTTTTGATTGGTTGCCCTCCAATTCTTGGCGCATCCATTGACACAATTTCGGTAAAACCTTTTGATTTAACCAAATATGGGCTAAATTTTGAAACAAATATTTAATTTCGATTTCTTGTGATTCGTTGAGAAAGAATTGGTGACAACTTTCGGGGATTATCTGACTATTTGTTACTTTTGGAATAAAAACTATTCGTGTGTTCGGAATATCAATCAAAATAAAGTCAATCAGTTCTGAATGTTGTCGAGTCTCATCTGTTGAGCACAAACTCTTAAGACTTTGCTTAAGAAGTAATTGTCTGACTATAAGAACAGAACCACTAATGGATTCCTCATTCAATTGAAAATCATTTAATTGTTGACAATCTTTAAGTCTTTCACTCAATTCAATTAACGAACAATTTTTCATTAAATCACAGATTTTATTAAAAGAGTCAGTGATTTGCCAGCAATTGAGGAAATGACAGCCCATAAGGCGCTTATTTATTAGATTCGGTCGTTCCATATAAACAAAAAGAGAACTCCAAAACGAAGACTTTGGATCAGACATTATTTAACTCAATAGTAAAGTAAACACAAAAAACTAATCACTCATTAAATCAGATTATTATTAAATATATGTTAAAAACAATCACTAAATAGAGAGTCAACTAAAATATTAGTCAATGGTTTGAACTATTGTTTACGAAATGTTTGTGAAAAGAGCACAAAAATACAAGTCTTTACTCTAATACACAAAAACATAAAACAGTTTTACGGCTGAGAATCAGAGAGTCTTTCCTTTTCTGAGGTCTCCTCTCTTTCTTTTCGAGCGGTATCTAAAGAGCTCTGTTTAATACGATAATCATTGAGAGCAGCTTTGATGGCGTCTTCGGCCAGCATTGAACAGTGCAACTTCACGGGTGGCAAAGACAGCTCTTTGGCAATAATCGTGTTCTTAATCTTAAGCGCTTCTTCGATGGTCTTTCCTTTTACCCACTCTGTAGCCAATGAACTGCTAGCAATGGCTGAACCGCATCCAAAGGTCTTGAATCGGGCGTCAATTATCTTTCCGTTCTCATCAACTTTGACCTGTAATTTCATTACATCGCCACAAGCGGGAGCGCCTACCAGACCTGTGCCCACTCTTTCATCCTTTTTGTCGAATGAGCCCACATTCCGGGGGTTTTCGTAGTGATCGATAACCTATTAATTGGACATAAATTTAATTTAATGTAAATATTTGAGTAATAATTGCGATCGAAATACCTTTTCGTGATATAAACGGTTGGATGCGTTGGCCTTCAATTGATTGGATTGTCTCAAATCTTCGATCAGCTTTCGTGTCAGCACACGAAACATTCTTCGAGATTATTTGGCTATAAATCCGAATATCTATCGGTTTATTAGTTTAAATGTTTTGAATACAAATTGCTTTTAAATTTAATTTTGAAAACAAAACGTATGAAACGAGTGAATCAATTCACTCAAAACTGTAGTTTTAAATGAAATGTTAGCAAAGGTTGTTGTTATGCACTAAAACAAGTCATATATAATGTTCTGATATTGAAGGGAAGGGTAATAAACATTTATCAGAAATTCAATTATGATTTCTATTATCATCTATAAAAGGGTCCAAAAACTTTCCGAAGGTCTTACGTTTTTGATCCAAAATCGCGCGATTTTGTGGAAATTATTGCGTCAATTATTAGTCAATAGCGACCTCTGTTTGCAAAAACATATTTAAGTTCAAAAACAACGTAACATTTTATAGTAAAGTTGAGATAAACTAAAAAATATTTTTAAGACAACATTTCTATTGATAACAAAAAGGGATCAAATTTGTTGGTAAGAACTGTTACAGAGTTTGTTATTAATTTGGTTATAATCTTTTTTGGCACTAAAGTCATTATTTTGTTTGCAATTGAATGTGTGCTGGTTGAATTGTTGAATTGGTTAAATTTAAATATAATTCATTATTTACGAGTATTTCATATAAGAAGAAAGTGATGGATCACACTATACTCTTAGTACAGGCCTCTGATAAGGAAAGCCGACAATATAATGATTACGAAACTCTTGCGGAGGCCCTCGAAGGTAAGACCTGTTTTTGTAATTGAAAACAAATCCCAATTTTGTTTGGCTTTTGATTAGATTTTAATAATTTTTTACTTAATTTAATTGAATTGTTTACTAATTGTCTTTTATGTGACACACTTTCAGCCGTTTGTAATATGTATGAACAGCACCTGAAGAAGACGTATCCGAAGAACACTGAAGTAACCTATGATTTGGTGGAACTCTTCGAGTGGTTGGATCAGTTGACAGACTTATCGTTTCTGGTATTCCAGCGATGCTCTCATACGTATGCGCCCTATGATAAGGAATGGGTGAAAGAAAAGTTGTATATTATGTTAAGACAAGAAAGGGAAAGGGAAAGAGAAAGGGAATTACAGGCGGCTAACAATGAGAACATCGCACAAAATGTCTCTCAAATGTGTTAATTACCAAAAGATGTTCTCATATTTTCAGCCCATTATTTGTCTATTCATTCATTTTTTGGATATTTTGTTAAACTTCTTATAACGAAAATATTTTTGGTCTTTCAGTTCAGTTAAGAATATTTTCGGCGAAATATTTACTTAAAACTATTGTAAATTTATAAACCGTTTATTCTTTTGAGCGGTTATTAACCAACAATCTCTTTGAATACAATACACATTTATTCTTCTTTTGTTTAATCAATAACTTTATCTGAAATTCATTTAAGAACTGAATTGAGAATTAAAAACTTCTTAAGGATTATGTAATTCTCTATTAAATGCTAAAATAAAGACATTTTTTGAAACATTTGATTTAAAACTAAATTACAAATTGATTCCAATATTACTCAGTTTTAAGCAATTTTTGTTTGAATTAAATTAAAGTTAAATCAAAATTAATTCAAAAGTTTAGACCCAATTGTGTTCATAAATAACGTAATCAATTGATTGACTTATTTTGAGAGGAGTTGTCTCTGAAATCGAGAGGTGAATGCAATGAAACGATTGAAACACATTTAAACCAAGATATCTAACATTTATTTAATTCAATTCAATTTAAATCCAATCATCTTTTGTGTTAAATATTCGTTAATTGAATTGAATTTGTTGTTAGTTTTTGATTTAATTTGGTTTTGTTTATGAAATAGTTTTTATTTTTGTAAATAAATCGATTGATTTGACAAATAAGAGCAAAAACCAGACCATCAACAATGATATCGTCTGAAGGCTTGACCCAAGAGTCCACTCGAAGACTGGCAGCGAAAAAACAAACATTAGACGACGCTTACGCTATTCCGGCCAACTTCTTGGAGATCGATGTCGTCAATCCTATCACTCACGGCATCGCCAGAAATAGATATACCGACTATGAGGTCAGAATGAGAGTAAGTGACCACTCATTCATTCAATTGATTCACCGATTGTTTGTTTATTACTTCAACCAAATGAATAGCCATCAAATGACTCAATATTTGATATCAAATAGACTTTGAATGAGAGGAATACCACAACAAATATCTTCTATTTCTTAACCAGTTTTAGGAAAACAGATTTTGTCCCAATTTTTTGATAAAAATTAAATTTCATTATATTTTTAATGAATTGATTTGTTTATTATTTTCTTTATTTTGAGGAAAAGAGTTGTTTTGAAAACAAAATGAGATAATAAGACCATAAATAGCGGACCCCTTTTTATAAGGAAATGTTGACTTAAAAAAATGTCGACTCATTTGATCTAAACATTGATTATCAATATTTGTCAAAAAACTAATTAATTATAATCGCGTCGAGTGTTTGCAATAAAATGTCAATAAAATGATAAACATTTAACGCAAATATTGACTTAACTTTAAAATCAATTTCTAATTAATTTATCTTTTCTTATGTTTGAATTGAAGAGCAATTTACCGGTTTTTAAACTGAAAGAGTCGAGTGTCCGACGAAGATATAGTGACTTTGAATGGTTAAGAAGTGAATTAGAAAGAGACTCCAAAATAGTTGTACCGCCTCTGCCGGGGAAGGCCTGGAAAAGACAAATGCCATTTCGCAACGATGAGGGTATATTCGAAGAAGATTTTATTGAAGAAAGACGTAAAGGATTGGAACAATTCATCAACAAAGTGGCCGGCCATCCGTTGGCGCAAAATGAGAGATGTCTCCACATGTTTCTTCAGGAACCAGTTATTGACAAGAGTTATGTTCCAGGAAAAATCAGAAACACATAAGATCTATAATAATGACTAAAATTTTGATTCTGACCTTAAATATCAATTCTAAAGAGATTTCAGATTCATATTATTATTATAATTATTATATTATATATATATTGATATTTAATTATTATATAATTAATTCAATATATTATTAGTTAATTATTTCTTTCTATAGATTTTAAAAATTGATATAATTTTTTATTTAATTTTTTCTCTAAAAATCATTTTCTAATGAAATTGTTTTAAATTTTATTAATTAATCGATTAAATCATAACTCACTTTTATTTTCTTCATTTTTATCTTCTAAGATGTCTGTCCTCTTAACTGTTATTCTGTGATGTCTTTCCAATCAATTTTTATCATATAATCGATAATTAATTTCTTTTTTGCTGAAAAAGTTTTGATTAAATTAAAAAAAGTTTAATTTTATTGTTAATACATTTTGTAATTAATTTAACTCTAATTTGTGTCCGATTTATATATTTTGTGAATAATTACACAATTATTTTGATTTTCCCCTTAAAAGTAATGCCTGTTTTTATGGGGAAATGGCACTGATTTTTGTGTAAATATATCACAAAATTACTTTACAAATGATATGAAAATATTCAATGGTTTTGTTGAGGATATCATAAAATTCATAGAATTCAGAATCAAAACTAAAAAAATGATTTGAAAAATATTTACAAATGATTTGTTAAAGTTTTAAATGAAAAAAATTATAATATAATTATATATTCTCTCAAATTATTAGGCCTTTGGTTTGTTTTGAATCACAGGAACAAAGTTTTGGTATATATTTTGTTTGTTTTATATTTTATACCATTTTTCTTAAGGATTGCATTTCGTAAACAATTTAAAGAATTAATATTTTTATTTGTGACTAAACTTGTGATACGTTTTGCGTTGGAATCCTATTTATAGTACTATAACGCGGAACGTTATCAATGGGAGTGTTGGACCTGAGTGGGTCCAGTGTACTCCTATATAGCGCCTCATTAAAACCACTGGGGATGTATGTGGGCCTTGCGGTCACGTCCTGATACCGCCAATTGTTAGGATTAGTATATATGGCAGTGTTGTCGTCTTCAGAAGACGCGTAGGATTGCGACCGATTGCTGGACTGGGATTCTATGTCTTCAATTCTTAGGACTGGAGGCTGCTCGTGTCGCGATTTGGCTTCTTGCACACGACCCCAATGATTGAGTAAGTCTTTTGCGTCCCACGACTGGACGGGACTCAAAGCATTGGCAGATAATTCTCTCAGATTTTGTTGAGAACCGGAATCATAGGCACTATTGGTTTGGTGAATACCATTTACACTAATGTTCGGTATTTTTTCAACACTTTGTGTGAAACTTCCGTTATCTAAAAGGATTGATTGACTTTTTTCTAGTTCTGGTGAGACTCGGGGCGGGTCGGGTGCTCTTCTTTGTGGCATTTGATCTGTCCTTTGATTGGGTTCATCACCCTTTCGGCGTCTTTTGCCGATAAAACAAATGGAAATTATGATCACCAAAAGTAAGACGACAGCGATTCCAATTCCTATTGACAACCATTCCCACCAGTGAAGTCCAGCCCAATTGCTGTGACCACCGCCGCCTCCATTCACTTAAGAAGCAGAAAATTTAAGCACATATTAGGAAAATTGCAAACAATTATGAATTTTGCGAATAAAAAGCAAAACATAGAAAATGATGGGAAGTTAAGAACATTAGGGGAAAGGCATAAAAATATAGAACAAGTGATTACATAAAAAGATAAGAAACAAAAAGCAGGTGATAAACAAATGGAGTGACTTTAGTTATAGAGGGGAATACCTGGTTGTATGCTAACATCAGTTACAAAAGCGGTTGTGCTCTGAATTTTTACATTACTTTTAATAAAAGCCATGACTATATTGGAAACACCGCTCTTTTTCCTTCTGTTGTCAATAGCTCTGAGCGCAATGTAATAAACACCGCCTTCCTCTGAAGCAATGGTGATCACAGTCTTCTCTTCTTCGCCATAATTCTGCTTAAGATTATCTGTTATGGGAAACACTGAACCGAATGTATCGAAAGAATTCTTGATTTTTCGTCTTAAGTCGGGGTCGTTTTCTTTTCCTTGAAAAGCTCTTATCTCATATTCGTGAACATTACTCGAGGTATAGTCACCTCCAGTTGATGTCCATCGAAGACTAACAGTTCGATTATAGTAATCAACGTTTTCTATCTGTAAGTCCCGCACAGTATTTGGCGGATAGTCTTCGATGTTATCATTAACTGTCGACGAATAAAAAGATCCGCACTCAACGATTCTGCTCAGCCGACCGTTCAGTTTCTCTGTTTTGCCATCGATTTTGGAACCACAGCATGATTTGGTATTTGTTGTGATGGGAAGTGCAGTACTCCCAAAATCTGTTTTCACTAAAACATTGTCTTCACTGCCATTAGTGATGAGAGCACTGACAGTATAATAGCCCTGAATTCTAATATTTACAATATATTGAGAATATATTCCATCTCCTTGAGTAATGTCGGGATCACCCTTTCCATCATCCAACATAGAAATTACATCAATGGGGTCGTTATAATAATATCTACTTTCTGAGTGACGGATCACAAGTTTGACCGAAGCGTTAGACACCAATCCGTCAAATCTTTTATTAAGATTGACGTAAGCGATGATAGGGTCGTCTGAATACTTGTACTCAACATTAGTATTGAGCCAACACTTGGCTGTCAATACATTGTCATCAAATGATTTTGTTTTAAATTCTGCGATAGCCACCAGAGAATCACCTTGCTTAGGGTTTAACATTGCCGTGAGCTTCCATTTAGCTTTTGTCAGATCACTGTCAATAAGTATTTGTCGAAAGCCTCGAAGAAAACCAACACTATTATCGAGACTTCCTCCACTCCGTATTACACCTTTTGGATCCTCAAGAGTAACACTGGTAACTGCGTGAGCACCTCCAAGAGGATCAGGTCGTGATTGTAGGAAATATACTCTCAATTCCTTACTTATAAGGGACCTATCAGTTATGAACTCAAAGTTAACGCTCTTTTCTGTCGTAATATTGAATATTTGTTCACTAATTAAATGGTAGGCTTCAGAACTGTCACCCGAATGATCGGTCAGAACAGTTCCCAATGCTTTTATAATTTGATTGGCGGTCAACATCGAGTTGGTACCGACCGGTAAGATTTCTTCCTTTATAGGAAACACTTGACCACCGGTTATAGCAATGGCTGATTCGAATAATTGGGAGGAGTGCTTTCTGGAGTCAACTTGGTCAAAAACAGGGAAAAGTATTATTTTCAACTTTACATTCTTTTCTTTTAAATTGTAACAAATTTTTTCGACTGCAGGCACTGAATTTGAGGGCACAATGTCTTTGCCGCCAATAATTATTACAAATATGCCTCCCTTTCCATCATTGAAAAAGTCAAGACCCTCTGAAAGAACTTTTTCGAAATCAATTTCTTTTGGATCTTCTGAATAAGTCATCGGAAAATCAATGTTCACCCCTTTCCACCATCTTTTAATAGGATTGGTATTTATGCCATCGGTATAAGTGAACATGGCTACCATAGATTCGTTCAAATCAACCCTGCAAAACTTAGTGAGCGCTGCATTGATCATTATATTCCTTCCTTTTTCGCTCATTATTTTTGAATTTTGAATTGCAAACAGAGTTCGAGGAACCGATTCACTCGATTCTCTCCAAATTTTAAAATCAGTATTTTTGAAGTTTGAAGTCTTTTGACTGTTTATAATAAAAAAAAGAAAATTTTCTGAATTAATAACTTTCAAAATTTGCAAAAATCTAATTAAAACTCTAATTAATTATGTAAAGCATATAAACAATTGTCTATTAATAACTCAATTCAAATAATTTAATGAATAGTTTGCATTAGTTTTGTTTAAAATTATTATAATTGCATATAATATGCAAAACTACTTGTGATGTATTGCAGGACTGGTGTCTCTCACAGTTTGGGAGATTACTCGGAGATCAAAATTCTCGCCAATACTGCTATTAATGCTCTTATAATAATAGTATAGGAAATAAAGTAATTGAATGCTATTAAAAATGCATTAGAATTGAAGTTTATTTTACTATAATATTAGCTCTGATTTGAGGTCATTCCTATTGAATTGCTATCAATTGTTTACTGCTATCAATAGGAAAGCTATTTAAAATCATATACCTCTGCAAATCCTTATGGGAATTGATGACAGTCCATACATCCTTACCATCGCAAAGAATGTTTTGTTTGTTGGGAGAATTGACATTATGTTTGTGAACTCCATTTGTAGAGTGGGAGCCACAAAACTTTGTCACATTAACCACTGAATGGGAATACATTAGGGATGACTCGAATGAATTGTTGTGAACATCAGGTAATGGAATGCAACGGTCATCGATAGGCATTCCTGTGTTGTTGCTGGTAGACATGCAATCATAGCGATTAGTGTCCACATTTCTGGACTCATTATTAAACTTTTTGTTGTCATCAGTACATGAGTTGATCCAAATTTCAGACTTTTCTTCAGAAGTTTCAGGATATCCGGCAATACTATAGTAAGCGGGATATATGGGATCGGAAGGGAATCCAAATTCATTAAACACTCCAAATCTGTAGTGTGCCCACTCGTGGACCAGCAATCTGTCGGTGTCACCTAATTGTTGGGCACCGCCTAAAATCAATTGTTTAGTCATCACAATGGGAAGTGCGTGTTGTCCACAACCGGCGAATTGCATTGAAAACGATTGAACCGAATCTGTCATAAGTCATAATTCAGTCAATTATTATAATAACAATTAATGACTCAAATGAGGAAAGTTATAAATATTTCTTATGAATTATTGCTGTAATTATGTATTTAATAATTTGAATGCAATTCAATGCAAACCATTCATGCATTCAATCGATTTATTTGAAAACCCAATTCTTTAATAACTCTTTAAACTATTTGTTACCTCTTTCTGTAATAATAATGTCTGCATCAGTATATCTTTGGGATGGTATCTGAGTAGTGATCTCTATATCTGTCCAATTGTTTGGCACAATTATGATGACCTCTTCAAAGAACAATTTGTTTTGTGTTGCATTGAAAAGAGCTGACGAAGATTTCTGTATTAATTCCTATAAAAAACCAAAATATTAGCAAAAAATATATAATAAAATTGGTTTAATTTAAATGGCTTTCCGTTGGGTTAGTTTCGCGACAGCCGTTACTAAACCTAATTCGTTATTTCTAGTGCTTCTCCTAAATGAATGTTTTGCATGCATTTGAATGATAGCACAGGTATAACAAGAGAATATGAGTCATAGATAGATTGGCCATACGTTTTGAAAACATAAAAACATAATATTCCTGACAACTGTGCGAAGGCATGAGTGTAGTCATTGAACTGAAATATTCGATTTTTCGCTAACTCTCCTCGCATACAATGCATCTAAGATAGAGTGAGAGCACAGGCACAGAGTGGCCGAAGAGCAATCCACAACGATTTATGTGTTCATATCTGTTGTATATATCCGGCACAAACTCATGCACTTTGTTTGGGCGAAAATTACATCACGATTTTCAGTACATATTTCTGTTTATAGTTTATTCTCATGAAAAGAGCTGTTTTTCGAAAAATCTTTTCTTCTCTAAACTCAACAGACAAATAGCATAACAGGTATTGACTCTAACATTAACTACAACTGAAATGAGAGGAAAGACAGACAGATATAATTCATAGATTGAGGAGATATTCTGTGTTATAAGCTATGGATAATAAACCAGAAAATTGTGTTCAAATAATTTTGTTTAGCCATACAATAGATTTTAAGTGTTTTCAATTTCACTCTTCAATAGATGAGAACTTTTATTTTCACAACAATTTTTATCAACAATTCTTACCTTAGCTTTGGTTATGAAATCTTTATGATCTTGTACATTTATTTCCGGGGATAAAGCTATCACTACTCCTTTATAGCCATTGATTACATGTAGAGATGAGTGCGAACCATGACATACATTGATTACATTCGCCAATAAAAGTAATCCCAACGAAAATATAATAAAACTTAAGTTAAACAATGAGTTCCACATTTTTACGACAAATATCTGTGATTTGTATATTATTTTTTGAGTCCAAATATAATTCACTATTTATTCAATACAATAAACATTTCTTATTAATCGTTGAGAAAAGACATGAAAATCAATAGCACTCAATAATATTGCTTCCCTTCTGCTCAGCAGTCGATAGGGTAGTCATACGAACGGTATATTTAAAAGTTTTCATTTGATATCAGAAATGCATTTCAAATGAATTGAATGTCGACTTTCAAAGATAAACAATAGATTAGTATTCAATAGTAAATGATTTGACTATTAGTCAAACGAACGGAAAAACTTTCAAAACTATGTTATAAACACTTTGAATGTTTGAGTTTTGAGTCTCGAATTCTTGGAGTTTAGTTCAGCACATATTTAGAGATCAATTATCCACATATTTATTTGGAATACAAATTACACTTTGCTTTGGGTGTTAAGCGTTTATTCGGAGCACAAACTTATGACTCGAAGCAAAGACAGAGCATTTAATACGATTGGGATTTGTGTTCACTTTAATTGCGGAAAAGTTATCAGCCGTTCAGTTCTTGGCTTAATATTCATTGTTATGTTGCTATCGTTTCGTTAAAAAGATAACAGACACCAGTCCTGAGCACAGTCTCTAATACAACTGCGCCGCGCGAACGGACCAACTGTTTTAATAAATAGTTTTAAAAGCATATAATAAAAACTTATTAAACAACGAATTTTACTTTTTTTATTCGTTTGGAGGACCGGTGGTTGAGATTGAGCTGCACAGCACTGATAGCTCAGATAAATTAGATTTTTGTTCTTAATTTGAAATCAGTTGAACGCGATATTCGTTGGCTCCGAACACTTGACTCCGAGCTAAACAAGAGATACTTCTGAACGATAAAAAGAGTTTTGGTTCACGACTCAGGTCTAGAGTCGAGAGGTATGAGTGGTGTTCAGAGCAAAAGATAACCGCCAGCTATGAAGTAATACATTTTAGCTCAACCACATTGACTAATAAAATACACGAAACACATGAACACAATTTAAAATGTTTTGAGAAAATCGTTTTATAACTTTTTTCTTCCCTTAACTGGGAGTAGATCTTGACTTCAAAGCCGTTTCTGTAGTACTGAAGAGCTGTTTCTCTAACTCGAGTTTTCTCTCTTTTGAGTCGAGTCTAATCGAGTCTTACAGTTGAGTCGTCGCTCTTCTGTTCGCCTTTTCTTATGAAATGCTTTTAGCGTTTAGAAGAAGTTTTTCTCCTCTTCTCTATTCTTATAACTAAAATACAAAACTTCTGCTGAGATTTGAACTTTTCTTCTGTTCGGTTAAACTTTTTTTCTTATTATAATAGTTTTACATAAAAGTCGGTGCTTTCCGTTCGGGTGAACCGCTTTGGACACGGATTCCTTTCCTAACAGTCCTTATGTTGGTCTCTTCTGGGTTTTTGTCCTATTATTCTGTCCCCTCAAACCTTTTTGTAGTGAAGAATAATATCGAACATATCATAGATATCATCGGTAGTCACACAATAGGACCAAAACACAGGTATAACCGCAAACAAATAGCCTTTAGATTGTATTGTATTGTAGGCCAATCCTCCCTTTACATGACATCTAACATATGAAATACAGACAACATTTATAAGATTTGAATACTTCTTCACATATAAAGTGAAAGTTAAGCCCCAATAATATATAGTAAGGGTCATACAAGGGAGAGAAGAGTGGAACATATGTATGGCATACCAGAAAGAAATGATCGGAGAGGTGTTCTGTTTCACAACACTCGGAAAATCGTGTAAAGCACCGGCACATTCAGGGTCTATGATATTGAACAGTATTTATGAGAACATACAAACAGTCAAAATATAAATGCAGTGGAAAAATATGTTTTGAATGCTCTTATCGTATAATTTTTCAGCACTCATCTAATGGCACATCCAATCGGTCTGCGCTGCACTGGCATACCATTGAGCTAGCACTAGCCCTATGGCCTTTCACGCTCAGTTTCAGATGGTTATGCCATAGATCTATGGGGCCTATAATTACTATGAACTTTGTTTGTTGGAGAGGGATATGAGAGGGATAGGAGAGAGACATGAAATGTCAATATGTATGTAAAGAGAGGTCAAAACAGTCGGAGACCGCTCTGTGCCAGAGGAGAGATGAGCACTTGTAATGTACATACAATATATTTATGGCTCTGCTGTATGTGTTGATAGTGTGGTTTCCAGAAATAAGGGATGGGAAGGGAAGCTGAGAAGTGTACAGAAGGAAAGGTCTGTTAGAATTACTCAGGACTAGAAAAAGACCATCACTGCAGCCAACACTGAAAATCACTGTTAATTCATAAGAAAAATATTGTGAATAAGAGCTCCTCTTAAGTGGTTTTCAATGTGTTCAGCATATGTTCTGTTTATTCAGTGTTAGGAACAGTTCACAAAACGCCAAAACGAAGAGAGGACTCAGCGCACAGACAACAAAAAGCCTTTTTAGTCATTTGTTAACTTAAATAAATAAATGCAAAGAAAATTTACTTTATCTCCGAAATAGTGACTCCAAATACTATACTCAAGACTTTAGATTAATATTTATTTACGTTTAGTCGACAGTCAAATAAGTTATTTATATATGGAGTGAGTTATACCTTCTTTCTATAAAATAATCGTATATTAAATTCTATAATATATTCATATAATAACTGATATTATTATTAGATTATAACTGAAATTATAATACTCTTGGAAATACAAAATTCAGTTCATTATTGGTTCTAATATTGAAAACTATTTGCTAACTATTTTCAATGCAAAAGAAAAACGCATTTTTTCAATGTCTATGAAATGTGACCACAAGTGAACATTGAGAGGAATAACTTTTCTTCTTCTTCTTTAACTTTTTATTCTTTGTGTACAACAGAGTTGAGTCCAGAGTACAAAAAGTTTATGTTAGCGAACAACTCATGTTGTCTATGAATTGTGTATGAAATAAATGTTATGCCATTAAAAATAGTTGAAATGCACGCCTTTAGATCACGTATTGCCAAATGGATCGGAATACTCAGGCACAGAATGAGAGAGAGATTGAGGCAACCACTCATATGTTAGAGGTTTTTAAAAAAGCTGTATTTGCACCTGTAATTAATATACGCGCCGGGACTTTGCTTTTTTATACAGCCCTGGCCTCTTAGAGATATGCATTTTTCGAGTTTTGTGTTCCTTTCCCAGCGATATGTGTATGCATTAGTAAAATATGGACATAACTATTGCACAGACCATAGAGACCATTGATTAGACTTCAATATCAACTTACAACTGATATAATGGCTTCAATTGTATGTCTAACACAATAAAGCTCTGAATATATGGTTGAATAGATATTTTTGAACTCAAAAACTGTATAAACAGTATAACAAAAATCTAATTTTTGCACCGGAAAGGCGGGGGAGTATTACTTCCGATTATTATTTAACTGCAATAACAATAAAAGTTTGGATGTAAATGTTGTGAAATGTGGTGTATCTCTACAATAAGAGAGACCTACCATTGAGTGAATCTTCGAACCGTTCAGAGCAGGAGAGGCAGTGCACTCGGCTATGTTATTTGATGTGGTATTCCTGTGCTAATAGAGATGACGAGAATAATACACTTTTTTATTATAAATTGGATTCCCCTTCGATACAAATGAATAATATTGAGAACTGACAGCGCGTAACCGTCGATCGCAGCTGAAGAAGCACTGGTGGTATGCACTCTACCAATCTATGTAAGGGTGGAGACATCCGTTTAATATTCATAATAGTTTTCTCGTTATAACTGAATAATTATTGCCTTAACTGCTATTTAGTGGCGAAGAAAGTCACTCAACAGCACAACCGACTGAAACATTGCAATCAAAAAACATCACAACATTTCAATTGAAACAAATAATAAATGGATTCAAATCTGTCTGAACTGACTCTAAATATATTAAACATAACTTAATAAATGAGTGAAACGAAGAATAATTCATATTTCAACACATATTCTGCAAATAGAGAGAAATAACTCGATTTAAATGCATTTTTATGACACATTTGTTATGTTTTTTAGAATGAAATTAAAGTCCAATATTAGGGAACTGTTTTGCACTTGTATTCAGTCATTTGTTATCAATTTTATAGCCATATTCAAAATACAACTTTTGTTTATTCAACCTGCATTTTGAAATTTTAGCTAGTTGCTAGACATTTGGTTCATATTAATAGATGTAATTTAATAGCAATTGTAATTAAAGTAAGGCATTTCCTATGAATATCGTTCCCAAAGCACAGCATAGAATTAAAGCATTCATTGGTGCCATTGATATATCACTTGTTTTTAATGAATTCCTGTCGAATAAATGGCTTTTTTGAGTGAAATATTTGTACAAAACTTCAAAAGATTTCACTTATTTTCTCTCCGTTTTTGGAGTCCAATAAATATCTTTCTGTCGATTCATTTGTGAAACAATTTTTCGTTAACTTTACTAATGATTTGAATTTTTATTACACATTATAAAAGTTATTTTATTGCTTTTTATAATTGTATCATTAATTCTATTATAAAATTGATTCTATCTATTAATCTAAATGTCTAAGATTATAGTAAATAGATTAGAAAAATATTTGAAATAAAGTTGAAACTCAATAGAAATATCCGAACAATTTTAAAATTGTTTCAATAGATAATAAAAAGTCTCCCAAAAAATGAGTTCAAAAAAAATCTAAGGAACGATAGGCTATTGAATCAGTAGTCAAAAGGCATAAAAATTATTATTAAAATGTATTAAAAAGTAATTTCGTTGAAAAATACTTCTTTAATAATTGAAAGAACTGTTTATCAATAGAATAGATCTTAAAATTATTCATAATTTGGGAACAAATTACTGTTTTATATCTATTGGAGAGAATCTAAATTTCAGAAACAATTTTCTCCCAAAAATCATTGTAGAGATAAGGAGAGGTACAAAATCGAGTGCACTTTCCTCCCCTCACAAAATACTTCTGTAGTAAATGTTTAACAAAAGAAAAGTCACTCACAAAACATTAAAATAGAAAACTTTTTGCTAATGACTACAATAATTGTAATGACTTTTAACTATAGTTTATCGCAATTATTAATCGTTGAATAGAAATAAAAGAACTGTTTGTTTATAAAAAGATATAATTTTATTGTTGAACATAACTTAATTGTAACACTTATTCAGATGTAGGAATGATCAAGGGAGGACAGACCTACATACATCTATAATTAGAGTGTGGTAATGGACTTTTTAGCTTTAAAATAGGGAAATACAAGAGAAACTCGACTAAACTTGAAAAATTGAAATTTTAAACAGTGTCAAATTTAGTCTATTTTACGCCATTTAAATAGAAATTTGAGATGACCGAGACAAATTAGCTAAAAATGTCATTTATGCTACTTTTTAAGGCACAGCCTTTAGAGGCCTCTTCATTTTTTAAATGGGTTCGAACTACAAAAAAAAATTCACGGACTTCATCGATATTTCCTTAACGCCACTGAGCTTGGTCAGCTCTCTTTTAATGTAATAATTATACCAAAAGGGAATGAAAACCTCAAATAATAATAATAATAATAATAATAAATAAGAAAAATAGTATTTCATGAAAAATTATCGGAAGACTGTTTAGCGCACAACTGTTTAATTAAGTTTGAATACAAAGTATTTTTTCTGTTAAACTGTCAGAAGTTATTCTGAAGGCATTCGATATTAATTGGAAAATAAGACAATTGTTTCCATACAATAATAAGCCATAAGATGTGAAGTTCAACGAATGATAAGAATGAATGAAAAATAAGAGGAATAAAAATGAAAAATGAATGCCAAGTAATATTTCATAGATGCTTTAATTGTGTGCACGACTTTGACACAGCATGCACAACCATTGGCACAACTATTGGTTCTGTTTTGCATAATCTAATCGCCGCCACAATACCCGTTCGAGTCTTTTAACTCTAAAGAGAGAAAAGTTCACATTCTTGGAGCACAGGTAGTATTAGTTATATAATAGGGCTCTCTGTTTAAGGCATGCTTTACAACATATTTTTTACCTTAAATGAGAAAAAAAATCTCTTTTGATAGTCAATGGCTATATATGCAGATAATTGTTTAGAAACTTGTAAGTTTGTATATGTTTTGATTGGTTGAAACGATTGATGGATGCAATAAATTTTGCTACAAATATAATATAAATTCTTTAGACTTTTGAAATAGTTTTGTCATTTATTCGTATTCTTATATCAATTTTAATATTGATTGCAGGTATGAAATATTCCTTTAGATGTTTTCCTCTTCTTTTCACTCCAATCAATAGGCTTTTGAATAGAAATAAAGTCTTCTTATAAGTGGATCCACTAGTTTTGTGACTACATATCATTGATTATATCTGTTCTGGAAATTGTTTGCTATTTTATTCGACTATTGATATAATTTATTCTTTGAATCGATGTGTTTTCCAATCATTTTGTTTCTCAAATGAATTACATCTTTATATACGAATATGATTTTTCAAATTTATGGCATATTTGACGGTATATTTAATACCTGTGCAGCCAATCATAAGTTTTGATTTTAATTATCTTATAAGAGGAACACATCAGTTATGAAATGCCTTAAACTTTATTGCAATCGAAGCAAACACTTGTTATAAACGATTGCAATAAAAAGTTAACACAAATACCGACCGATTGAAGCAAATGAAAAGAAAGAAAAACATTTTCTTCTCCTCCGATATAATAAAAGCTTAAACTGTTTTTAACATAACTCTTACGGTCAGACTATTGGAAAACCTATCTTTTGATGAGAAGAGTTGTGAAGAGATATAGAATTAGGAAATAAAGAATTGAACTGAAAAAATAATTATACATTTTTCATAGTGATTGTAGAGAATATAATAGATAACTTTCAACAGCAGGTGTTTTGTGGCCAGTGTTTAATCGATTGATAACAATCGACATTCATTTATAACATTCTTAAACTACTAAAGAATATAATACAACAAAAAAGTTCACAATTTTCTCACTGATCAAAGATATTGTACTTAAATTCAATTATTTACCAAATTTTTTGTGTGAACCAAACAGTTATGAAAAACAATAAAAATATTTAATAACGAAATATTAAAAAACAATAATCAGTTTTAGATGAAGGCAATGGTTTCGAAAATTAATTTTCATTTCACTTTCACATAAACAACATCTTCGTTGGTCTCGACTGTAATGCAATTAAAACTGAATGAACAGCACATTATTTTACCGAAGATTTGGGTTTAAGCCGAAAGCAGGTGAACATTATTGTAAAAGTTGAGTGGGATTTCGGATCTGACACAACCAATGGTTCGGTAATCAATCTAAGAGCCAGAGGTGGCTAATCATGAATACCAAAGAATACATTAGTTTTTCAAGGATGCTCTCTCTCTCTCTCTCCCCTTCCTCTCTCCCGCTCTCTTTGAGGACTTGTATCATGCAATCAATCATTTGATTATTATTATAAATCTTAATACAAACAATACTTTTTGGGAATATCATTAAAGCCTTAGTGTATTGTAGTCACAAATATTCAAACTTTTTTCCACTGAATTTATTTCTTCCTTTGGTTATGCATTTCTATGTATTAACTCATTTTTTAAAAATTGAATAAATCTTTACTATAAATAGCATTTTCTCATTTGGCTCATAGAGAGGAGAGAGAGAGAGAGAGAGAGAGAGAGAGAGAGAGAGAGAGAGAGAGACCCGATTCACAGATTTAAATATTTTTCAATTGTTTAGAATTAAAAAATTGCCGAAACTTTTCGCATAACTAATTGAAAAGAAGAATGTCTTGAATCTAAGAAATAAACTTTGAACTCTTCAAAGTGAACCAAAAGTTAAAAAAAACTGAATTTTAAAATTCATTCCACATTTGTGTTATCCATAGCTATCATAAGCCATAAACAACTTGAATGTGAGTATAAAATAGAGATTTTTAATTTTGACAACTTTTACATCAAAACAAATTTCTATTCCCTATATTTCAGTGCTTTAGTGGAAAGTGGGCGCAGATAAGGCATTTCACCGATGGCTAGCCTGATATATACTGTATATTATTGCATAAGAAATGGGCTTTGATTGACAAACACTAACATTCAATACGTTTTGTTTGATTGATAGACTCAGTGCAGAGAAGAATGGAAGAGAGAAATTCATTCAACCATATTATTAGTCATAAATTTTATGACAAATTTCAATCAGTGCTCAAAAGAATAGAAAAGCTTTCCTTAGCTTTGATTTGATTTGAAAACTAAAGAAAGGACCGGCTATTTCTTGTGTGGTATGAGATTAGCTCTAAGAGATTTATGGGAAACCAGAAAATAAAAAATGTTTAATTTGTTTTCAATACATTAGAAGACAGGTCTCATAGTATGGGATATAATAAAAGTGGAGAACTTTTATTGCCATCAATTACCAAGAAATCAAAGTATTTATTCCTCCGACTCAGTGATTGCTATTAGAGTTATTGGAGGCCTCAGACATGTGCTCAGGTATTGCAAATATATGTAAACCAGTATTTGTCTGTTAGAATACAATAACCAGTAAAAGTGAAATGACAGGCAATAAAAAGTAATTTGAGTATAAGAATAGTCAGAACAGTCAGTCCCACCCATTAGTGAAAGAGAAAAATTACAAAATTGTTAGACATATAGTTCTTGAGTGCTTACAGAAGAAGACTCTTAGAAATTATCTAATTTTATAGCTTTATTGAAGCCAACGAGACATTGAGTGAATACTGGCTCTCCTCTCAATACCAGATCTGGCACTGGATTTTGAATTATGGCAGAGCGATGGGAATTCTCGCTAAAGACAATCAGTCAATCAGTGGTTTTGAAAAGTTTTCGTTTAATTTATTTTTTAGTTTTTTCTCTTAACTAAACACAAAAACAGTATTTCTTTTACTTCAATCCAAATGTGGTTTCGATGAAAGTTTAGGCAAAAGATTTCTCCAACGGATAAACTGAAGAGAGAAATATGTGAACTAAAAGATCCAATGCATAGATTGCATTCTTTTGGGTCGGATCACAATCTGTGAGTCACACATCCATAAAGTGTTTGGAACTGTATATGTGACAAATGGCAGATCGATTGAAGGCTCAGATTTCTTTGAACCCACCATTTATTGGTTCCATATGTTTCTTACAGACACTAAGTCTTTCATTTAGTATTTGATTCTTCGTTTCATTCTTTCTTTCTTTCAATTTTCTATTGTATTGATTGACTCATCAAAAGCCATGTAATTTTGGTTAATGCCTTTCGCCTCTCATACCAGAGTAAGAGTGAGTTCTGCCCTCTCATCCCATTGCAAAACGCTTTCATAGTTTAATAACAGTATTTATACCCGAGTATTATTAAAAGTCTATCTTTGGTTATGAAACACTTCTCTTTTGCTATTTTGTTCATTCAATTGCAAACTCAAGTCTATTGAAATCAATGTTTGAATGACTGCTTAAATAATTGCTTATCTCTTAAAACTCACGACAAAATAATTTTGGCTCAAAATTATTTGAAAAATAATTTTTTTGTTCTCTATTTTCTTTATGCAAAGATTTGCCGCAAAAATAATTGAAACCATAATTGAAAATCACTTTTGATTTTCTTCTGTCTATGATTTCTGTAATTTAGTTATCAAATGAATGGTTGAGTCCAAAGAAAAAGAGAGAAAAACACTTTCACTACAACTTTAAAGTTGTTATTAAAGCAAAAGAAAAAGAAAAATCAGTTTTGAATTTAAAATCGAGTTTTAGTCAATTTATAAAATTAATTGAAACGATAGGAAAGATTTTTTTCCCAAAAAAATCTGATTTTGAAAACTCAATCAAATATTTGAGATAACGATTTGGGAAAAAATTATAAATTGTTTTCTTTAAAGCATTCCTCAAACTGTTTGCAAATCCAAGAGAAGAGAGTTTTTTAGAGAAACCTTTTTATACTAATCAAGAGTTTAATGAATTGCGAAAATAAATTCTTCAGAAAAAACTAATTTCAAAGTGATTTCATCTCTTTGTTCGGTATTTCTTAGAATTGAATTTCAATCATAAAACAAATATAACATTCATTTGTAGAAAGTATTCAATTGTGGACTCATATTGAGAGAGAATGCAAACTATTGGCGACTCTGATATGTGGTATGAAGTGCTGTAAGAGTTTATTTGAAGGAGTTTTTTGTTTTGCCTTTTGTGGGAACTTCTAAGGAGTGGAAGTGATTATAAACAGAGAAAAGAGTGAAACACGAGAAGAGTCAGTGATTCCACTCACAGATAGATTTAGACATTGAAATCGCTGTTCAATTCATCTGTGAAATGAGCGCTAGAATTGTGCTGAGCCTTCGCTCACGCAATGGACAACTAAATTGTTTACAAAAGACTTGATTTCGTTAAAGAAATTAAAAGAAAAAAACGAATCGAATTAAGATAATAGACATTAAATACCGAAACATTATTGACAGCAACTAAATGACAGTTCCTTTCACTTCAAAGAGTTTTAATTTTTAGTTGATTTGGTTTATGAATTACTTACGCCTATAAAGGGCTTATAATCAAACCAATTATCAAAATGATTAAAATCATAAATAAATATTTATTTATTTACTCTTCATTTAAGGTGTGATTAATTAGAGATAAACATTAATTTTAATTTCTTTTTAATTATGAATTCTTTAAACACTTTATGACTCATTAGATTGAATTGAAATACGGTTTCAAACGAAAAATTAATTAACTCTCAAAAAGTCTAATGAAATAAATGTTTATTTAATGCAGTCATAAATCAATCGATAAGAAACTGATTGAAGAAAAACTATTTCGAAGAAAAATCGGACAAAAATTTTAATTGAAAATAATTGGACTCAAAAACGGCAGACATTCTTAAAAAGAAGAAAACCAATTAAAACCAAATTCTTGTGATTTAATGACAAAACTAATTCCCACTAAAAGTTCTTCAAAGACTTTTGCCACAACTTCACCAAAGCTGACACACATATTAGGGCTGACACCTATTGAACACACATTTTATGTGAAGTTCGCTCTTTATATTTGAAATTTGCCCTGACATCTACGGCATAATATTCAATGCTCAGACAACTTTATCCAAATAAGGTTAGATTATTTAAGCTCTCATTGAATTAGGGCTATACCAAGCACAATTAGAATATTTGAATTAAATTAGTCTAAAATTATAAATAAATTGTTAACAATAAGAAAGGAAATCATTAATTAATCAAAATTGAATTAATTAAATGAATTAAAATACTTAATTAAGGCAAAACCACTGATTAGAATGAAAAATTAGCATGCACAACATATAATTATGATTCAAAAGTATTACACATGTATAATCAAGAATTTAAGAAAAAATGTCATCAACATAAGTTATTTAAACCGATGACACTTTAAATTATTATAATTTGGGACAATCTCTCTCTTGCATAAAAACACAGACACATTAACCCGACCCTCACCTCAACAATAATTTATTAAATTAAGTTAAGAAAAGAATGTTTTATTATTTGATGAATAAATATGAAAATTATGACAAATTAATGATAAAAATTTAGTTTAAATCCAAACGAAAGGAATAGAAACGAATGAAAATCAGTGCGAATACAAACCAATTTAGGACTAAAAAGTGTGAGCAGTTGACAGCACTCTTTTCAGGCTTTACAACTGACGGCTGATCATTACTACGAATACGAACTTTGCTTTCCGGTATTTCGTTATTCTGAGTTACAACGACAACAACACTGTCCGATTTGAATTTTTCAGCAGTGACCGGCTTTTCATGACTTTCAACATTAGTGTCACCCAAACAGATATCATTCGATCTTTTTATTGAATCACAGTTTAGAAACTCTTTAATAGGTATGAGTTGACAGCTCTGTTTCCCTGGTTTTCCACTTATTTTAATTGAACAAAAGGTCGATCCGTTAAAGAGGAAGAGTTCAGAAGATTTATTTTTGGTTATAGTAAAGGCTGCGGTCAAAAACTTTGGAATCAATTCGAGTCCATATTTATTGAGCTCTTCTTTAATCGTGGAAATTTCGGGAATGTCATATTCTGCGGGAAATTCGAAAGGGAACGACAATACAGTGCCATCAGAGAAGACAAACTTAGATTTTAAGTCAATCGGATCGAAAAATGCGTAACTAATAGTCTCTTTCATATATTTGTTGGCTGTCTCTTCAGTCTTTCCCATATCTTTTTGGTCTCCTTTGTGGGACAGGTGTACTATTGAGCCCCACTCCACTTGGTATTGGCCCAGATTTTTAAAAGTATAGTAGTTTTTGTTTTCAAAGTAAAGACTCGAACCAATAAATTCTGCGATTTTCTCGTTTATGCCGATAGTGAGGGCTGCGTCTACCGGTCCAGACATATCTTTAAATACGCTTGAAATAGGACAGGGACCAGTCAACTGCTTTTGAATCTGATCAAGAATCCAGACATCTTTGTTCCTGAATATAACTATAGATCCATTGGCTATTTGAGTGATGGCGTCGACTATAATCGCTTCACACAATTCATCACTTTTTGTCCGATTGAATGACAAAAAAATTAATAGAAATACGGCTATAATTGTGGTCGCATTTAATTTCGGGCGACTTTTGGCCACTGATTTTTGTTTTTTACTATTCATTAATTGACAAATTCTTTCAATTTATCCAAAATATTATCGAACAAAAGATTAAGAAAATCAAATAAACTTTGAATTTAATTTGTATTCACGAGAATATAATAATAGAATTGAAAGTATGCAAGTTTAAAATAATATCAGGACAATATTTTAACGAATTTATCGACATAAAGCAGTCTTGCGATGTATTGTTCAAACAATTTTATATAGTTTGAGATCTATTATCAAACATTTAGTTGTAATTTAGTTTGAAACTCCAAACAAAAGGGAAAGATATCCAAAATTGGATTATAATATTGTATTGCATTGAATGTGAAAATCGTTTAAAATGTCGAAAAGTATTTAAATTCTTTTAAAGTATAAATATTCAGTCAATTGTTTTATTTAACAATAGATTCAGAACTTAAACTAAAATACAATAAGTTGTCAGCAATTGATGCAAATATTTTGCCACAAATCAAAAGATTTTTCATTAAAGACTATTCAGATGGGTTTGAGGTTATTTTTATTACGAAGAAAGACCAAGTATTTGGATTTGGCACCAATATAGAGGGACGACTTGGATTTGGACATAATGATGTGGTTAATGAGCCCACAATTATTCCAGAATTGTGTCAAAAGAATGTAATAAATATTGAATTTGGAAAATATTCATCGATTGCATTGACTCTATCGGGAGATGTCTATACATTTGGTAATAACTTTTGGGGAATGTTAGGCAGCGGTGGAATATCATCAATAGATGAATATATTAAACCACAAATTATCAATACAAATAATCAAATTGTGATCAAGGCCAAACTTTGTGGTTTGAAAGTATATTTGTTGACTCAATCATTTCGACTCTATTGGTTCAGTGAAGACATTTCAAACTTTCCGATTCCGATGGAATATTTTAAAGATCAAGTGATCCTGGACATTTCATGTGGTTTAAACTATAGCTTAGCGCTGAATATCAATGGAATAGTACATGCATGGGGTCAAAACGACTATGGACAATTGGGTTTAGGTCATAGAAAGATCACAACTGATCCCCAGATTATTCAAATTCTTTGTGTGAAACAAATATGTTGTGGTAATTATCACAGTCTTCTATTGACAAAAGACGGAAGATTATATTCGTTCGGTTATAATGATTTTGGACAATTAGGAACCGGAAATAATGTAAGGGAGAATACACCATGGCTAATTCCTACTGCAAATAAATTCAGAGAAATATTTGCATTCGAAGATTCGTCGATGGCTTTAAGCGAATCAAACAATATTTATATTTGGGGTCAAACGGATGAAACCCAATACGTAATACCATTTAAAACAAATTTCAGTAATTTTAGTGAAACCCTTTGTTTCTATATTAATCACAAATTCAATCAAACTATCGATGAAATGATTATCCAAAAGCCTATTAATCGTAAGAAGAAAAAAATGGCCAAAGCTTTCAATAATCCCAAAAACAGTGATTTGAAGTTTAAAGTTAAACGTAAAGGATGTGAAGAATTTGATTACATTTATGGCCACAAATGTATTGTTGAAGTGAACTCCGAATACTTCGAGAGAATGTTTGCTAACATTTGGTCTGAAAGTGGGACAAATCAAATTGAAATAACTAACTATTCATATGAAGCCTATTACCAATACATTCGCTATCTTTATACCAATTCTATTGAAACTGAAGACATAGAACTGTTGATTGAAATGCTTTCAATTAGTAATCAATATTTGGAAGAAGAGATGAATACTGAGTGTCATAATCACATCAAATCTTTTGTCAAAAGAAAATGTTTGTTCTCTATATTCGAGTGCTTTAAAGAATGATTGGAAACAATTGGAGAGACATTGCTTTCAATTTATGGCTACGAATATGAATTCTGTAATTAAAACGGAAGACTACCAAAAAATGAAGAGTAATTTTGCCAAACATTTCTTAACTGAGTATTTTGAAGCCCATCCCTTATAAACCGTAAAAACTCAAAAAACTTATTCTCAAATATTATATCAAATATTAAACAATTATTTGAATTCTTAATATATTCTATAAATAAATTGTATGAATAAATAATTTCCAAATAAAGAGATTAAATAAATATAATATTGAGAGACAACAGATGGGGTTTAATAATACAATTTGTAATTCAATTATTATCTTTTGTAAATTGTTGTGAATATTACGTCAATACTATTGATAACTCCATAACTCTGTTATGCTTTAAAAGTCTAATTTAGGGATGGGCAACAACAAAACTTTGCAAGGAATGAACTTACCTATAGGTAAGTTCAAGCAAAATATATATTCAAGATCAATATGTGACATGTCTTTTATTCTAAAATTTCTAATTATTAATTGAATTCTGAATTATTTTTCTGATTAATTTTGTAGTCTTCACTTCAAAATATTAGAACGCTTTATACTGACTGAGCATTCTCATTTTTTCCTCGCCAACGCTAGTCTATTGCAATGAATTGCAATAATTGAATGTTTTTTATTTGAGATGTCATCGAAAACTTACGGTAAGAAATCATTATTTTTGTATAATTTGAGTGCATTCTTGTGTTTGAATAGACTGGAAAAGTGGTCTAAAATATAAACAATTGCTGCAAATCGATGAAAATCTATTGATTCAAATCAAATTAGTCTTCATTTTCATCCGATTTAAGGCCAGAGATGTCATATTCATCACAAATACAGATCAAGTCTATGGCTTTGGAACCAATAAAAACGGAAGACTTGGTTTCGGACACATCGATGCCGTAAAAGAGCCCACAATTATTCCTGAGTTGTGCTCTAAGAATGTGACGAATATTCAGTTCGGCTCTCAGTTTATGATAGCTATAACTCAATCGGGAGACGTATATACCTGTGGTTATGACTCCAGAGGAATGTTAGGAAATGGAAGTAATCTGGGAAATTATCGTAAATTGGAAAAACTCAATTTAGACAATCAAATAGTGGTTGACATTAAATGCTGTGCTTTCAGTATTTTTTTGTTAACAAAATCAAATCAGGTGTTTTGGTACGGATACCGTCCCCGAAACAACACCACTACTGACACTCCTATTCATAAACATGAATTAAATAATCAGCAAATTATTCAGATATCGTGTGGTTCTGACCATATCCTGGCCCTTACAGTCACGGGATGTGTATATGCTTGGGGTTGGAACAACTATGGACAATTAGGTCTTGGACATCACCAGGATATTGATGTGCCACAACTTATCAAAGTAGGAGACAATGATTTGGTTCGACAGGTCTCTTGTGGTGATAGTCATAGTCTTGTTCTCACAAATAAAGGCGATATCTATTCATTTGGTTTTGACTGTTGTCGACAAAAAGGAGAAATTCACTACTCGACTGTCCCTAAACTGATTGGCAGTCACTTCACACAAATTCTTGCGTTCGATACACTTTCGATGGCTTTGAGTGAATCTCAAAGAATTATGATTTGGGGTCAAACAAAGGGCAGTACTTTTGACTCCTTTCAAACTGATTTCCACTCATTTCAAGAGGCAATCAATACATTCACTTATAACACATTCACTTATAAACCCCTTTCTTCTGGAGATTTATTTACTACCAATTCAGTGAATCGAGTCATTCAAACGATGACCAAAGCCTTCAATAATCCCAAAAATAGTGATTTGAAATTCAAAGTTAAACGTAAGGGATGTGAAGAATTTGATTACATTTATGGCCACAAATGGTTTATTGAAGAAAACTCCGAACACTTCGAGAGAATGTTTGCTAACAATTGGTCTGAAAATGAAACAAATGAAATAGAAATCAATGGATATTCTTATGAAACCTATTTTCAGTTCATTCGTTATCTTTACACAGATTTTATCGAAACAGAAGATATGGAAGAATTGATGGAATTGTTCTCTATTTCTGAAGAATATTTGGACGAAAAGTTGAAAATAAAATGCGTTAAAAGTATTAAAACCCAAATAACTGAACAAAACGTTTGCTCCCTTTACTCCAGTGCTTTAATTAATAGATCTAAAGATCTCGAAGATTCTTGTTTTGAATTTATGTCCAAAAATATAAATTCTTTGACAAAAACTGATGATTTCGAGCAAATGGACAGCAATTATGCCAAACATTTTTTCGCTAAATATTTTCAAAATAAATAATTTTTCCAAAAAATTATTATAATATTCAATAAATAATAAATATATTTGAAATGAATGAATGAATTAATGTTTAGTCGATTCACTTTTTAATTAAATTGCATTATTGCAAGATTATTGCAAGATCAATTATTCTTTAATATCTACTACAGAATAACTAGAGATGGAGTCACTATTTTGCGAATTCAATTAAGTGATGAAATCGTAAACATTGTCTTCTTTTTGAGACATTCAGTGTTTGAAGTGATGTACCGAACAAATCAATGTAAGTATTTATCATTCTATGCATCAAATCATTAATAAATTATCTCTTAATTGTCTAAAGTCTGCAAATGTGATCTTAAATACAAACAGTTGTCAGTCATTGATATAAATAATTTACAACAAATAAAATTGGTTTTCATTTTCGTGACCCCGGAATCTACTGATACCGTATTCATCACAAACAGCGATGAAGTCTATGGATTCGGCAACAATTCGGGCGGAAAATTAGGATTTGGACACTCGTCTCTGGTTAAGGAACCGATGATTATTCAAGAATTAAGCGGAAAGAGCATAAAAACTATTGAATCGGGCAATTATTTTATGGTTGCCATCACTGAATTTGGAGAATTATATTCGTGGGGATATGAATCTGAGGGACGGTTAGGTAATGGACGCAATTCAAACAAATATTGCAAACCAAATAAAATTGATCTAAATTTGATGGATAACTTTAATTTGGTGTCTCATATAAAGTGTTGTAACTCTAAGACTATTTTATTGACGCGAACCGATCAGATCTATTGGTTTGGCACTAATGGAAACGGGAGTATAGCCCGTTCCCCAACAAATATTAAATCACTGTTAGATCAAGAAATCATTAATATTTGTTGCGGTTCCGGACATTCTTTGGCTTTAACTCTAACGGGAGGAGTATATGCCTGGGGTTCAAATAGCCATGGACAGTTAGGTTTAGGCCCTAATAATAATGATTTAAATGACCCCCAACTCATTCAATTACCCGAATCAGTCTTCATTAAAGGCATATCTTGTGGTAATAATCACAGCGTTTTGCTAACATCTGACGGAGAGATCTTTTCCTTCGGTAATAATTATTATGGACAGTTGGGTACAGCAGATAATATAGAGATACACACTCCCACACCAATAGAATCACCCGAGAAGTCAGATGAAATATTTGCTTTCGAAGACACGACAATGGCTTTGAGTAGAACTCAGAAGATTTACATTTGGGGCAAAACAAAACAGAAAACATTTAGTTTTCCCTATAAGACTAAATTGTCTACATTTCAAACGGCCATTGATTTCTTCAGTGAACGTATATTCACTTATAAACCCCTTTCTTTCAATGATATTATAATCAAAAAGCAAATAAATCGAGTGATTGAAACGATGGGTAAAGCCTTCAATAATCCCAAAAATAGTGATTTGAAGTTCAAAATTAAAAGAAAAGAGAGCGAAGACTTTGATTACATTTATGGCCACAAATGGTTTATTGAAGAAAACTCCGAACACTTCGAGAGAATGTTTGCAAACAATTTGTCTGAAACTGAAAACAGAGAAATAGAAATAACTAACTATTCATATGAAGCATATTATCATTTTCTTCGCTACTTTTATACCGACTCTATTGAAACGGAAGACACAAAAGTATTGGAAGAAATTCTTTTCATTGCAGACCAGTATTTGGACGAAAGGGTGAAAACAAAATGCATTAAAAGTATTAAACCATTAATAAGTTTAGACAATGTTTGCTCTTTCTTTTCGAGTTCTCTGAAAACTAATTCAGAAGAATTGGAGGAATTCTGCTTTAAGTTTATGTCCACAAATATCAGTCGCATAACAGATACCGAAGACTACAAGAAAATGGACGGCAATGATGTGAAACATTTCTTCACAAAATACTCGAAATTGAAGGCATTTCAATAGAATCTAAAACAAAGATCTGAATAAATGTAAACAAAACTCATTTATTCTACCCTTATATCTATGAGTATTAAATAAAATTATTTCAATTATTGTTGGCTTTAATTTATGAAATTCACTAAATATTAAACTGAAAGCGCGTTCTCCTAATTGTAATTTAAAATTGAATTTATTTTCAAATAAAATTTTTTAAATCATATCTTTTATTAATTCATTTAATCAATTATTTAAATCATAAATTAAGATACAAATGGAAAGAACTCTTAAGAAGTGTCGGCGCCGTCGTCCCAATCCTTTCTTATTATTTTGTAATGAGAATCGAAGGAGACTTATCAATGAAAACCCTGGACTTCCAATTGGGAACATCAGTCAAATGTTAGGTACTCTTTGGTCTCAATTAGAAATACATAAAAAACAAGTGTTTATCCAAAAAGCCGAAGAACTTAATGACAAATACTTAAAAGAATTTTCTGGTTTTGACATTTAATACCAATTATTAAACTTTTTACTAATAATTAGATTTTATGATTAGGTTATAAATTGAATGCAAAAACACTCAGAGAAAGGCATCAGAAGAAACATACCATTAGTTCTTATAAAAGGTTTATTTTAATTATTTTAAATCAATTTTTAATATGAAAAATATTTTTCAGTTCAAATCATAATCTTATTTGTGAGCCCACAACTGTCCTTAAAATACCATTATTTTCAGACAAATTACCAGAAATCCAAACCAATAACCAATTGATTAGACAAGAAGTGGAACCAATAAGTGAGGAAAAGCGAAATTTCTTTCGACATTTAGGAATGTGTCAAAAGAACTCCACTGAATACTACAATATTGTGGCCAAACAGGCATTAAATGCTCGCAAATATCATATTTTCACTTTCATCCAAACGATTGATATTCACAAAAGAACAGACAATACGACAAACAGAGGTGAAGACAAAGCTAATAGACCCAGAGGAAGACCCCGAAAATACTGACCCAACACTCTTCTCCATACAAATCAAGTGAACAAATCTTGAAATTCTAATTACCATAAAAGACATCAATAATTTCGATTAAATTTCTTAACAAAATAAAGTTCTTTCCATTTGTTTTAAATACTTTTCTTAAGTAATAATGATTTAAATGGAAAAAAAGTTAATGGATATAAACTTATTTTGAATGGTTTGAACTAGCAAACACTTATCTTTCAAACCTAACTGTTCTATTATATGATGTTTGTTTAAGAATAAAAAAGGTGATTAACAAATAAGAGATGTGCTTCAAAGGAGAGTATAATAACTATTATTGGTATCAGACATTTGACTTCCGTTGAGTTCACCGATCAGTTCAATGGCTTTTAGTTTGGATTATCAGAACAGTTGAGTCAAAAGTTTGAGAGTATGTTCTGTACATTAAACCCAAATGTCATTCCCTATGTTATGATATGAGCTCTGGGAGAGTGAATGGGGAGAGGGGCTCTCAGAGGGCACAAACATAGGGCAATGTCCGAAACAGTTGCCCTATGTTTGTCCTTCATAAGCAGACAATCCTCCTTCAAACGTCTTTCCCCTGCGTTCCGAACGGAAGCGTTACCTTTAGGTCTCCTTCAGTTTTGTGTTTAGGGTCACAGAACTGCCTGTGCGCTGTTGGGGACAACGCTCTGTAACATTCAAACACCCGAATCAGTCCTTCAAAAGTGAATTTAGTAACGAAAGAGTTAAGCAGTAAATCAAATCTCTTCCTCGAACTTTCACTTTCATTGCTATTCCCAACAAAAATAGGGATGTATTGGGTCTATGAGTGAAAGTAAGAGCACTGTTGCTATTGACTGTTTAGCTCAAGGATGCGGTTCAGGGCTGCATCGACTCAACACTCCTCTACTGTTGCTCTATTGTGAATACTTACCTCTGGTTTTACTCGTATTCAACACATCTTTAGATTATTCCAACATTTTTTTGCCTAAAATATCGATTTTTTATTTAGAGGCACAACTCTACCAAGGATATACTAATTTTATCATCCCTCTCCTCTGAAATGAATCTTCCTATAAATTGTCATTAAAAAATGCAATTTGATTCGTGGAAACTTCTTTACATTAGCCCTCAGTATATCGATCAACATTTGAATTAATTAAATACTAATTAATATTCAACAGATTATTACCAAAAATTACTGTATCTTAAAACTAGTCATTAATTATTAAATTATAAGAACCATTAAAAGAGCTAATTATCTATTTCTTGAATTGAATACATATTAGTCTCCGAAAAGTTGAAAAATTTGACTCCCGTTCCCTCCCGAGTCCCTAGCAATCAATCCCGTTCCCTCCCTATT
>JAQFZI010000023.1:0-33461 GCA_034695605.1 Eupelops occultus | reverse complement strand
GTCTCTTCACTCACTGCTCATACTCTGATCAAAGCTGTCAGATATTTGTAGACCCAAACAACACATCAAAACTGTATATGCCTTCAGTGATGCCAAATCTCAAAAAGATCCTAATCTTATGGCCAATATATCCAAACTATTATTCCGACTACTTATTCACACAATATTCACAAACCTATGATCCAAAAGGTATTCCTCTCTTTGAAGCGCACAGCTGTGGAAAATGAATGGATAAATAACACAACAAAAATGTTTTAACGTTTAGTTCATTACTTTTATTTATTATTTATTGGAAGCAGTCATCGAAAAACCATTCCTTTGTAACAAATGATTGAATGAGTGCTAAGAAATATGAAACAAACTTCACAAATAACACCCATTTTAGACCCATCTTAGAAAATATCAGAAAAATAATAAGAATTTTTAGGATTTTTCATATTATTTGATAGTAAAAGTTTAAAATATGGCCGATTCGAGTCATTTCACGCTTTAATTTAATTATTCAAATATGTATTTCAAATGCAAATCAAGAGAACTGTTAAATGAGATTAAAATAGTGATTGACAGCTGAGAAACGGGACATTGGATTCTGAGAAGTGACGAGAAGAGTGTCAAAAGAAGGCAAATGTGACGAAAGATTAGTTTCTATAATCTGGTTGTGAATAGCGGTGGAAACTCACAGATTTGTAGTGTTTTCTAATGAAGTTTAACAGAACGACATTATATCCGACAAACCCTAACCCAAACTCTCAATCAATTGATTTTCATTGAATATATCGGTTAACATATGTCTAAAACTGGTATTCAGTCATTCAGACCCTCACTATAATAATAATCTGGAAAACGATCTTAAATTTGATAATTTGGTGAAATGAATGTCAAAAAATTATCAAAAAATGTTCACTAATTCAATGAAATGCCATTTTTCCAATATTTTAAAATGATTTGTCCAAAAAAAATTAGTTCATTTTTCTCAGGTTTTAATTAAAACATTTTTTAGTGCTGTTTAGTTGAATAGACAGAGACTTTAGACTCATTTCGGACACAGATTTCTTTATAGTCTTTAAAACTGACTGTAATTCAAATGGTTTTCATAGAAAATAAATCACTGAAAATAGAGAGCAAACCTTAAAATTAATGAAATTCCCTCTAAAATCATGGGTTATCTCAAATTTGGAAGGAACAACTGATTCCTGCGCTTAGACCTCCAATGGACGAGTCTTTTCTTTGAATCTTAAACATCCCAATAGTCCACTTCTATGCCGTTAAAAGATTCTTGGATTAAAGAAATTAATAAATGGAGAGCTCTTTAATTTGATCTAAAAATTAAACAAAATGTGATTAAATTAAAGATAAAAGAAATTTATTTATATAACCAATAGTTTATTCCTAAAGTGTTGTTATTCTAATGCGGATGAAAGCAATTTTCAATGACTTTAATCGCAAAAATAATTATTAATTTTGGACTTTTTTCAACAAAATATTTATTAATAATATCTTAAATATAATGTCTTTTAAATTTTGACGAATGAATTATTTGAAAAATGTTTGTGATATTTGTGGTCACAAATGTATGCCATAGAATCCAAGCAAAGGAGAGAAGAAATGATGTGAAGTGAGGGCTAATTGAATAAATTCAATGAATATTGAATGAGAGGACTATTATTGTTGAAGTGTTAACAAAATGATCGGACGATTCAAATGATTCATCTATTAGTTGAGGGCATAAGTCGTTTAATTTATTTGATTACTTCGGATACATATTCCCAGAAATGATTACAATTTAAAAGAATAAAAGGAATACATGAATGACTGAATGGGAATAAAATTGATGGGAAGTTAGCCATCGAGTCTTTGGTGAGAAATGAATGCCTTTTCTCGTATTGATTGCTAACATTGTATGCCTTAACGACACGCGACTTCTGAGTGCTTTTGAACGATAATCTCCGCCCAAATCCATTAAAGGGGACCGAATGAGGGAAACCACTAAATTTTGATTAAGCATTATATGAAGCGAACACAACATAATTCATATCAGAGCTGAGTGTTTGTCGAAAAAAGTATTAAACCATTTGATTGTGGATTTCATCCAAAAGCCAAATAGTCTTTTAGCCAAAGCTATGCCTTTAGGGTTGAGAGGAAATCCCAACTTCAACACCAATTGGCTTAAGAGTAAACTTTTCCAATCAAAATCATCGGATAAAAAGTTTTCACAAATATATTTATCTTTTGGTTTGAGCTCAGAATGACAACAGAAAAATGCATTAGGACTTTAGAGAGACAGGCATCGGCCCAATGGTCGCATCTTTCCATTTATTCGCTGGCATTTGTGACCTATTAGTTTAGGCCATACATCAACGGATAAAGTGCTTCAATATTTGTTTCTCTTAGAGTTAGTCTCACACTTATGGCATTCACTCGATTTCTCCATTTTCTCATTCAGTTTAAGTCAATTCACTTCAAGTTTCTGAGCACTCATTCTCTTTAAACCTCATTGAATGCATTTGAAGCCATTCTGTCGGTCCTCTCTGTCTGACTCCCACCTGACTTCATGACTGCATCAGTGGATCACTTTATAGTTAAACTGATAGAAAGGCATCGCTTAGAAAAAAAAGTTGGTCCAAATTAAAGTGATGGCAGGAATGGCGTGTCAATAACGGTAACTCTCCACTATTCTATTGATATGTACGACAATACTGGCACTGGTAGTGCACCACCTTTCAGAACACAATCTCTCAATCATTCTTCTAAAAGTAGCGAATGGATCCGATTCTGTTTGTATTCCTTCGGGAAATACAAAAACTAGTAACAGATACGAGACAGAGAGTGCACTGGTACTGGTACTGGCACTGGCATTAACTAACCTCTCATCAAAACAATATTTGAACCCATTTAGGAATAATGCATCCAAATTGATGGAACTGATGGACAGTCAATTCTTGTCTGATCTTCTATTAGTCTAATATGTGATCTATCACTTGATAACAATCTCTAAAGTCTTTTGTGAATAATTTCTGTAACATTTTCGTAACGAACAGAAGGCTTAAGAAATTTAAATATTAGTTAATCTAAAGTAAAAACTTTGAGTTCAATATTAAAAATTTAAATGTTTAAAGAGCGCCGGTAGTAGTGATTAGACGGCATGCCTTTTGAGAGTTTTGTCCGTAAACAAGTTGTTGCCTAAAATCAGTATAAGCCTAACACATAACACATATAACAATACGACACTTGAGTTTTCTCTGGGCTGTGAATTGCCAGCTATGATATAGCGATGTACTGGCGCTAAGTTGAGTTACAGCTCTGAGTACAGCTCTGAGTACAGCTCCTACATCTCATACCAGAGTTGAACCAAATTCGCACTCTGGCTATATTGCTGTTAGAATAGTTGTGTGTATGTAGACATCCATCGCCACTATTTCAGAGTTGAAGTGTTTTCCCCCAGAATTGGAAATGCATTCGTTCGTTGGCTTTAATGCATTTTCTGTGTTCTCGTTCTTCGTTGGACATGTCGTCTCATATGGAAGCCCTGCTCTCGTGGGTTTCAGGCTTAACATGGATTTTCACTATAGGTTAGGGCATCTCTTTCTAATATTTTTACTTGTTTTGGGCTCAATGTTTAGAGGTTTAGGTAATTTTGAGAACTGTCGACATGTGTTGAATGTCGTCGAAGAGAACTACTCTAACATTTTCTTTGAGTCGTAAAACGAGACACTAGTAGTAAAAGATATATAACAAGCAAAATAGCGTTTCTCACATTCTCACCTCTTTCTACCTAATTCTGGTTCAGACAAAAAGCTCTTCTCTAATGTATTGCACAAAACATCACAACATTGTATTTGAATCGTTACAAACCTATTACTCTAAGACAGAACAACAGCTTCTATTGCATGTCGTGTTTGATATCATATATAAAATATTTGTTACAAAATCACATTCAACTCAAACACATCAATCACTTTATAAAAAGGCATTATTTTGCGTACATTTTTTTATTGCCACAAAATTTACAAAAATCTTGAATTAAAGTCGAGTTTTATTTTTAAAATTCATTAATTCAATAAAAATGACGGAAATCGACATAATTTGTAAATTAATTCATTGGAATTCATGTGATGAGCGCCTACACAAACCTATCTAATAGAGTATTGCAGGAAAGTATGCTTTAATAGGATATGAGTCTGGAGTAGAGCTGAGAGCATAGAGTAAAGCCTTGATTAGAATTATTAAAGTGAAAAGTGAACAGAATGAACAGAATGTTTGCATTATTGTTGTGTGTAATGGGAGTGCTATCAATCTTATTGTGTTTATCAGATCAAAATGTCACATAAACCCAACACAAAGCAAATGATGAAACAGTATTAGAGTCAGTATTAGGCTCTGTAGGCATTAGCCTATTATTATGAGTACGTGTAATGTAATACCGTTCCACTTAGAGAACCGAGAGAAAGAGCGAATCATATGATTGTGCAAAAGCCAATTGAATGCCATTCTCTATATATTTAGATCATTAATGATTAGGTTATTATTTGGAGGGAAAATGTGGTAACAATTAGCTCACATCCAACTCACGACTAATGCATATCACGACTGGAGTGCACTGTATATGACTCGTCCAGACGTGTGCTTGTGATGTATGGGCTCAAAGTTTGGCTATAGATATATCGCCTTTTAATAACTGTCAAATATCAAAACTAAAACCCAGTCCTTTCTGTATTAGACCCAAAAGTGAGCAAATGATGGGGAAATAGATGAACAAGAGATGCACAGAATGAGCACAGACTGAGAGTGAGAGTTGAGTGAGAGAAAGAGAGCTGAGAATTGATATCGACTCTATGCCGATCCAAAGTCACACGTTATGAAAGGCCTTCAGTCGAATGGATGCGTCAGCTGCCAAACGCCCATTTAATGAAATATGAGGACCTGATCTTGGCTATGACTCTGGCAATAGTGCCAACAGTGCGACAACCATATTGAACTGTGCGATCTCCTACTGTTTGTTCCCAAACACAGTATGCATTATCGTCACACACATAGACTCATTGCCTCATAACGGCTAATATAATAATAGTAACGCTAGGATGCACTGACTCGGCACAGACCAGTGTTGCTCAATATTAAGTAAAACCACAATGAATTACATGTCTATAGATTTGATGGCAGGCGTCAAACCAACGCAACCATTGCTAAACCATTGCCAACAATCGGTTTTTGATAACTTAGACTCAAACCGATATTTTTATCTGATTTCTAATTATATCGAAATTAAATCGAAATTAAATTTTCTTTTGAAATCCAATCGATTTGAAACGGTTTTTGATAGTTTTGTCATTTAATAGATGGAATGCCACCCAAAGTGTCAGTCATTGAGATGTCAGATAGAGATGTGGTGTATTGGATGCGATCAAGTTTTGACAAAAGCTTATCATTCAATGGATAGACAGCTATATTCTCTGTATTTCTTTATACTCTTTATTTTCTAAGTAGTTCTCAATGGAGAGAGTATTGTCCAGAAGCCAATTGAACAGCTATATGACCACCTGCACCAGTACTGCACTAGTAGTATACCAAAACTCGATCTATAGTAGTGTATGACTCGTTTGGATAAATATTCTTTTCGACAATTTCTTTAGGTTTGCAAACCATTTGAGTGGCAGAGAATGGGAACCCCTGCATATCGTATCGAAAAGAAGTAAACTATTTTCCATATCCGTAGTGGTAGTCCTCACTCAGTCTTCTCGCAATTCTCAGTCGTTCATAAATAAAAGTAAAATAAGAGAATATAAGGAGTGGTCTAAAAATAGTTGAATTCATCCTAAAGTCGAATAAATGGTATTATTTGGGTTCACATTTTCAAAGCACATCTGGGAATGAAAGGCACACTCTTTTCATACAGAGATTGGCATAACATTAATATCCAGAATATTAGGCGCGAAATAATGCATAAACGATGCATTCATTGATGACTGGCATCACATCACTGACTGACTAACTCTGCAATTGATTACTTTCGCACTAAACTACAGAACAAGTGGTTTGATTCCATACTCTTTTCCTAAGCTATTGGTGTCTGTCTGTCTAAAAGTAGTTTTCATAATATTCTTGTCATAACGCATATTGTTCTACAAAATTTTGTGTCATTTCCTTTGCTAAACAAAACTTCTGGCACAGCATAACAGCACTTAACAAAACAGTACTTAATTTGCATGATATTGAATTGATATTGCATTGGATTTGATGCACAATCGACCAAAACTATACACATATTTACATACTATTCGACAAATCCCTCACAATTGCACTCAAATCTCAAACTCATATAAAGACAATACTCTGACAGCAAAACCTCTGATGGCTTTGGAGGAGTGTTTTCATCCAAATTATTTGTAAATAAACTTTTCCAATAAATCTCTGAACAAACTTAATATCGAGTAAAGTCGATAACAAAACAGACAAATCCTATCCTTTCCTCACATTTGAGTCATTATTTTATTTCATTATTGATTTTAAATTCAATAAAATGAGAACATTTTAATCACATCTTAGAGTTTATTCTTTTTTTGTTATTAATATTCAATGAATTGAATGAATAAATTAATTTTGAAATTATTTAAAAACTTGATTTACAACTTTTATACAATTATTTAATACATTTTAAACTCGAGTTTATTTACAAATTCTACACAAAATTATTTCTCAAATAAAATACTTTAATAACGCCTTAAATAACAAACAAAATGAAAAATTAACGGATAATTAATTGAATATTTCTCTCTTTTTTTGTGCTGTTTTTCAATCTGTGAATGAGTTTTGATTTTTTTTTGACAAAATTAAATATATTCTGACCTAAACTTTAAGTAAATATAAGGGAAAGGGTTCACTATCTCTTTAATGTAGGCCTGAATGCAGAAAATCCTAAAGTATTGTTTCCATTAATTTGTCTGATATTAGAGTTATTTGAGTCCAAATTTGGTGAAGAAGAGGATGACATCGACGAGTCCTCAACACTGAGTGTTGAACCTCCTCTTTCACTTGTGTTATCATTGAGAGAAAGAGCGTCGGGTCCTGAAGATATATATTCAGGAAACACTTTGCAAAGAAATGTATTTGATTTGGAAACGGATCCATTGGACAGACGATTATCATTAATATCCGGCAAAGTATGGCACGACTGCGAATCAATTATGGGTCGAATGCCGTTATAGGAATTGTTGAATGAATCAGTATTTGTATGCATCAAATGGGGTACTTGTGCTGACAATTGCAGGTGAGAGTGATGGCTAGCATTACCTGCGAATGGGCCGCCTGTCACTGCTTTCGATGAATGACTATTGAAATAATTATGAGATCCGATTGAGTCTGAAGTGAACAAATGCATTGCTGCAGAGCGAGCACTGCCTAAATTGGCGACACAGTGGTCCTCGGGCCATGACTGCCCACATTTTCGCAAATTAGTCGGTGCGAAACGTGACCCTTGAGGACAATCTCTTTGATAATCTGATAGTGCTATGGCCCCATCCGGACCTGCAGGCAATGCTGGTGCCCAATCTGTAGGGGTTAGCGGACCTATTTTGCCACTAAATGGTGGGCTCTCAGATGTGGCCGTCTGTGCCAATGACCATATCTTTGGTCTATTCAAATGAAATCTTATAATGAGTTGCAATAAGACATTAAATGACTTATTATTGTTATGTTTATTAAGATGTGTTACCTCTGGCCAATAGTTTCAATGTTTGTGACGCCGTCCAACATATTCTGTGCAGAATCATGTTTTACATTGAGATGACTTGGAATCAAGTGAGCCCTCGAGTTGTTATTTATTTGATGCGATACAATGGATTTGGATTCATGTCCATTAGGAATGTGCTCCGAATGGCTTTTTTCGACAATATTCTCTTTGACTGTTGGGTAAGAGTTTGGAGAATCTGTTTAAGAATTTAGACATTACTAATGTATGGCAACATTAGTTGAGCTCATTTATACACAAGGATATAGTGGTTGAGTGCACTCAAAAAACTAATGGTTTCTCTTTTGCAAGGCTTTCCTAATGTCTATTCACTGGTGTGTTAAAAGTGAGTCCTATTTTCAAGTCGTTGTGAGTTTTGGATAATTAGAATGAATGGTTTCGGTAAACCCTAACACTATATATATTTGATTTCTGTTCCCTTTTATGCATTTATTTAGGTTTATATCATTCAAATTCTTGTCTAATGAAAGAGACATCAGATTCTGCTCTTAACTCTTTGCAAACAATAGAAGTAATACTCCATTCAGATAACAGTCTGTTTCACACAAATGGATTGCCATTTATTAAGACTCCAATAGCTTTTACAATAATCCCTTCAGTAGTTATTTTCTTTGCTAACAATTATGTTCGTCTAAAACCGACTAATTTTTATTTATTTTGATTCTTGTACTACAAAAACGGCTTCTATTCCCTCGACTTTTGTGTTTAGAAAACCAAATATTTATTGCATGTTATGAGCAATAAATTATTTGTTGAATTTATCGCCCCTTTAATTAATTATTTGCTCAAAATTCAACTAAAACTGATAAAAACATTTTAGTCATTTGAATATTAGATAAATTATAATCAGGTTTTCATTCAATAATTCAATAAAAGCTCAATCATTAATCAGAAGTCACGCAAATCAAAGCTAACCATTAATTAATATTTGGATAAAATTTTTTCAATTTTTATGAATTTTTCAAAATTATCTCAACTTAAAGAAAATAATTAATAAGACTGACCCGTTTCTGTTGGCTGAGCAGTCAGTGCTTTCAGACCTGTTGTTGTCTTCTCTGTCACAGAATCAGATTCTTTTTTGACCGATAACTTAGTGGTGCCGTTCAGACACGAGTTATCTCCAATATTTGATGAATTGTCGTCAGTGTCTCTAAAAGAGTCCTTATCATCAGAATCGTGTCCATCACTACTCTTGTTCCTGGGCTCCCACGTCATTTTGTTTTCTTTTTTGAGTCGTCGTCTGGCGTTTGCAAACCAAGTGGACACCTGTCAGTCCCACCATTCAGTTTAGTTCAATTTAGTTTAGTTTGAAATCTTAAAAATTGTTTGAATTTTAGACATTACTTGAGTTAAAGTCATTTTAGTGATAATCGCGAGCATTATTTTCTCTCCTTTTGTTGGATACGGATTTTTTCGGTGTTCGTAGAGCCAGGCTTTCAAAGTATTAGTGGTCTCTCGGGTTGCGTTCTTGCGTCTGGTAGCGCTGTCCATTGCACTGTATCTTTCACCGTAAGGATTGTAAATCGTTGGGTCATAAGGATAGCACGTGGTTTGAGGCAAAGGAGTCCATCCATTTCCATTTGGATCTTTCAAATCATATGGATTTCCCTATTGTTTTAAAATATTTTCTTCAAATCTAATTAATTATTAATTTGAAATTCTCTTACAAATGAAGAGTAGAAAGGATTGGCTCCCGAGGGGTAAAATGTATTCTGATCGGTATAAGAGGGACCGTAAAGGCTTCCGAGTCGGGGATAACCTGAAATTATTCTTGATTCATAGGGAGTCGTTAGGGCACAAACAGATGATGAAGATAATGATTGGGTTGAATGCACAGCACTTTGGATGTGATTTTCTTCGTTTGTACTTAAGTTCATATTTGTATTATTAGTGACATTTGTGGAATTGGTTCTGTTATCAGTGCCTCCACTGGACGAACAACAGGGAGATTCAGTCGAATTATTCGAATTAGAGGTCATTAATGAAAGCTATGCCACAAAACAAACAAAGTTGTGGTAAATTACAATTAATCGACAGATATGTTTGCAAAGGAGTGCCAATCATTGCAATCACTCTAATAACTGGAGTAGTAAATTGAGTGGTGAACCCGACAGCTGTGTTTTCAATTACTATTAGATTTCATAGTAATTGAAAGCTTATCACAAATAAAGAGCGAATGGGTTTCCAAAAACTAATTCAAATAAGACTTTTATTTTATATACAATCGATACAAATGTTTAGAATTAAATTCAAATCAGAATCTCTTCTGAAATGCAAATCATCTGCTTTTGCATTCATAAGCATTGAGTCTTTTGTGCGCTCCCTTTGACCTCAACTTTCTATTCTGTTCTCTGAATGTGAAGAGTATTATATGATTAATTGGAAAACCAGAAGATAGTCCGCCACTAGTTTTCATTGACAATAGCTTTAATATAATTTGTTTAATTTAATACTCAGTTTATTCAACCATTCATTTGTCTTTTGACTGCTTTTCAGCCAATCATTAGTTTAGTGAACAACTATTTGATTGTCATTTGATTTGCATTAATAAGTATTTGATTGCTTTCATTCAAAAGAATAGATAATTTAATTTTCTTACCTGAGTTGACAGTTGTGTCGGATGACAAGGATATCCCGCAAATCCAGTGTAAGACATAATTTTTAATTTTAAATATTAAGCGACAAAAAGCGTCAAATTTAATGAGTTTTCATCGAAAATAAGTTGCATTGAATTCAATAATTTAATGAATGACTTTATGAATGATTACATTAATAAAGTTGTCAAACGAGGAAACACTCATATATTAGCTGAAGACAAACCATCCATACATTAGACTAACTCCGAGATTAGTGACTTCTCAGAAAGTAAAGTCTGTTAGCTGTGGTATGACTTGTGCTCTCGGCTCAGACACTGTAAGCACGTGTAGAGTATAGTTATGTCGTATTAATGTAAGTGAACCACAATAACAGTGCTTCACGTTGTCATACAAGTGTCAAAATGTCAATTCCGCTTCCGAACAGACAGACAGACATTTTTATGACAGAGCAGTGGATAAGAAGAGTAAAGTGAGTACAGCGAGAGGACAGTTGTCAGCTTCTCGTAACCAATAATTCACTCGTAAGGACGTATGCATTTGTGCGCTCCGCCAACTCAGCACTACTGTGCGTTAGATACCGGGTTAGTCATCAGATTAGTCGCCACATCCTCTAAACTAGTTCTACAAAAGAGTTGCAACAGCTCTACAACAGCCCTCATCTCTTTGAGCGGTTTGCACAGACAAGAGCACAGGCAGAGCACAGGCAATGCCAATGTATTCTATTTAGTTATATACAACTGTAAACTCGAAACACGAGTGTTGGACACAACACTAATAAGAGGTGGGATTTATGTAAGACTTAGTTTACGACTAATATTTCGATTAGAATTCAGGTATTCTTCTCTTTGAAAACTTTTATTTAAAACCAAATCCATTATTGAATGCAATGTTATCTCCGAATAAAAATGTGATTTTAGTCTAAACTTGAGGACTGAGTGTATGGCCAGCTCTGGGCGTATAACTGCATATTTTATGCAGAGATCGCATCGATTTTTTACTCGCTAACAGTGATTGATTGCCGACTGGTCTCCGCCTCTTTGCGATGACAAACTTGCACAGAGGAAATTACTTCCATTCACTTCTCTACTCACTTACTGTGCATTTCCTCTCAAAATGAACCGTCTCTTCGATTGCCTCGAATCAATTTAACCACATCTTTGTATCTCTCAAATAATTGCAGGAAAATGTTGGTCCACTAAATGCCAGGAAATTATCTCTTAGTTTAATGAATAGACTTAAATAAATCATTAAATGTTTTAAAAATAAATTAAAATATTAATAAAAACAATAACTTCGAGAAAATAATTTTTTTTTAAAAAATCAATTTTTAAAAGTCATAGAAAAGTTCTAAATATTAAAATAAAAAAGCTTGGACAAAATTATTTTTTTTCATACTTATTGCCAAGTAGTAAAAAGTTTCTTTTATATTCTAACGCCTTTTAATTATTTTAGGAATGGGAAAGAAAGTAGAGCTTAAATTTTCATCATTATTCATACTTGCTAAATCCATTTTAGCAAATAATCCGACTAATTATATCTTATACTCCATAAAGTCATTGAACTGATCCATCTCTTTACAAGTTATCTTATATAAAATATACAATAAAGATAAGGATATACACTGATCCAAAACTGAGCTAAACCCTTTTGTGATTTTATAACAAGACAATTTATATAAACATTTGATTAAACAATAATTCTAATCAATTATATATTAATAATAAACTTTATTAAATTATTTCCTGAAATTGATTTCAAGTTTAATAAATTATATAAATAAAAAATGTTTAGAAAAAGGGATTTATTAAAAGTGATTAAAAGTGATGCAAGTTACAATTTCTAATGATTTTTTTCATATTTTGTTATATTATTATATAGTAATTTTTATTTATAGTATTAAATAGCGATAAACCGATTCATTGAATCATTAATAAAACATTTCTAACGATTGAAAAGCGAACCAATGTTTGCAAAATCGATTACTACCTTCAAAAAGAACCTATCGATCGTTTGGGCAGTCCGTTAGAAAAAAGGCACTTAAACCGTGGCTACAAAATAGAGGGAATTGAAGCCATGAATCCTTTGAATCAAACATTTCTGCTTTCATTAGTGTATTGTAAGAAAGTTTACTTAATCTTAACTTTTCTTGCGTTGAGCCGTTAGTTGCGACCTCTGTTTGCATAAAATCATAACATACTATAAGATTCTGGTTAAGGCCATTACCTTTTTTCATTCCTGTATTCCCCTCTTTCCGTCTGACAGTCGTGTTTTGTGTTATACATTGTGTATTTTCATTGATGTTATTCTGTTCTGTTTAAGTCTAAAAGCATGTATACATTCGATACTTTTAATCGATAGGAAAGTTAGCAAAATTTCAAACATATGTTTTCATAGTTTGTCAAAATGTATGACAAGTTTGCATACATTTGCCAATAATATTGTGATTGGGTAACAAAGCCCAGGTGAGGCCATTCATTGAATCAAATGAAGCAAATTCTTTACTGTTTTCAAACTGCTTTTACTACTCTATAGAAAGAGAAGAATAAAAGGTTTTCTTTTTTTTCATAAAAAGTCAAACTTGAGGTCTGAATCTCGAATTGAATGAAACTTTGGGTCAAATAAAGTGCATAAAAGTTATATTGAAAATTGTATTTTTCGTGAGAATATGAATCAAAGCAGAAAAAGCAGTTTGTATTGTGTTTTCGCTCGATTACCGGTTGGCATCATTAATGTCAATCCATATAAATCACTTGATTGTGATGAACCCCAACCGAGATTAATGCCACAAACATATGTGCAAAGTATAAAAACATCAATTTTTTAATGACTATTCACTCGTAATGTTTGCAAATTCTATTGTTAAATATCTTATCCATTGATTCTATTGGTTAACCGACTACTTGGTATAAGTTGCATGCTCAAAATTAGATATCACATCATTGAGTTCATAGCCAAGTCATAAATATTTTTGTTATTTGATTTCAAAATTAATTTTTTTACTTACTTTTTATAAAAAGAATTAAATGACAGAATTTCAATTTCAAGAAAAATTTAGCAAGGCAGCTTAAGAAATAATGACATTAAAAATAAGTAAATTGAAATTTCTTTAGTGTTATGAATTAACTTAATAAGGTAATATTTTAAATACATCTCAAATATGCAAAACTATAAATTTTGTTTGAAATACAAACTCAGTTTTGACGAAAATTTAATGATTCCTTCAAATAAATAAATTTAAAAAATTGAATAAATTTAAAATAAAATAAGAAAAAGATGAAAATTACTAAAAATTACTCGTTATTCTCATAGAAGGCAGCATTACTTTAAGAAAATTCACATTCAATTTCTTCTCTATTCCCCAAAGAAGTGATTATATTACCATAAGTTATCCAAGCATGCTAAATTTACATTGTTAATCAACTCAACATTATACTAAATAAATCCTTTCCTGATAAATTAGTAATGCCAATATTGTTAAATTTTAAAAAAGATAACAAATAAATGATAAGGGTAAAAAACTGCATTGATTTAAATGCATTGATTAAATCTAAATTACATTGAAGTGGGTTTGAAATTTACTAGACTTTCATTTTCTGATTCATGACTTTGAAATATTTTTTGTATTAGTATTTAAAAAAATGTTCATTAAGTGAATGAAAGCTTCAAACCATTAAAATATATTTATTTAAATAGAATTTTCATTAAAAATAAATTTTTTTATTACAAGTTTTTTTTAAATATTAAGTACATTAATGACTTTGAAAATCCTTTTGATAATTATGAGACAAATCCATTAGTGTTAATACAATGTTTGGTATTTTAGTTTTCTTGTGATGTGATGTCAAACATTTCAAACATTTCTTTTTTGTGTGTTCTATGAATTGACAAAAACTAATGTATTTTTTATGCAATTATTGAACTCTAGTTATGCATCGAAATAAGCAGTGCTTTTGTACGCCTAAAATGAGTACTTCTTTGTGTAAATTTTTCAAAACTGATCGTAAAGTTAGAAACATATCATACATTTGGTAACAATGGAAATGACTGCAAATGACCACATCCTGGATGTGAAAGCACTACATATTAATTTGATTGCATTAAAGTAATTCAACTCCAGAATAGCTGTACTCATGTTTTGGCTCATTTGTCAACATATTGTACACAAGTATATACCAGTTGTATGAGTGACTCAATGATGAGATGAGCTCAGATACCACTATTAACTCTCGAAGTAAATGCTTATTCTCTAATTTGATGGAAACGACGCCCACAGACAGACATTAGTCCAAACATTTGCCTAAATTAAACTCTGGAACCGAATATAAACTAAAATTACAGATAAAAAGAAAGAATAAGTTTGTGAATCGTCCGCCCACTTAAGTGATCCAATTCTTTGCCATAAACTTTACCAGAATTTCAATAAAATAAGTGTTTGGCACTAATGTTGGCTCAGAGATGATGTTCTGGTGATAAGTCATTGCTATGAATAAAGTTTGTTGTTGTGATCTATTGTCGACTGATGCCAGACACGAGCGACCCATTGTTGTCGGCTTCAACCAAATTATTAGTAATGTTCTCAATATTGTGCTTTACTTGCTTTTAAATTAGACCTGAGCTCTGGCACAGCATAAGAAAATGAATATTTCCGCTATCAGTCTAAGCACTTATAGTGCGTTATCGCCAAAATCACAGCTCCGGCCCACTGTGGAAGGGGAGATCGAGGCCATCAGCCGGTGCGGCCCTCAGGTCACGAATCGAATGAAATAATTAGAGATGTGTTTCACACAAATTACAATTTGGATACTATTATAAAGTTTGCTCTTTTTTTTATTCGGAGCCGTTTGTCTATCATTAGAATCGGTGCAAATGCAGATCCAACCGAACGGTACGCCTTTTCAATGAATTTTACACCACAAACACCACAACAATACCTGAGCTCACTATTAGTCAATGGATCGATAGGACAAACAATAGAACCCCACATCAACACCACTTGTAATCATAGAATACCTGCACTGTTGCCAAAAAATGATGATATGTATAGATATGAGGCAACGGCGCGCGTACTCCAGACGACTCTCCTCTCTATTATGGATGTAATACATTAGTTCTGTAACTGATATTTGATTGAACGGAACCGTCATTTTGTTGATATTTTCTTTTATGTCTGAAAATTGTGAACTAATACTAAGTTTATTTCAATGTTTGTATTGTTAACAATAGAATCCGAAGCGAATCTAATCCTTTCTTTGACCAATTTTTGTGGTGATCTCGCATTTCCCTGAGTGAAGTCATTGGAGGAAATGACTCTTTTCCTAAACAAACATACGATGCGTGCAATAAATTGTATTTAAAAGGAATTTTGAGTCCGAAAAATGAGACTTTTGTTCATCAAATTTCCTGATCCAAAGTCATAAACTCTTATAACATTATATACTGTTATCCGACCGACAAATGACTGAATAGAAATCAAATTCAGTTCACTATTATCTTCTAAAAGCTATTATTCTCTAAGATTAGAGTAAACTATGATTTGCTTCTAATAACTGATTAGTATTTCACATATTTATATATCACATCATTAAATGTCAAAATGGTTTTGAATGAATGAATTATTTGATTACTAAATGGAAATTTCATAGATTTTGGAGATACGCCCTAGTGCACTTATATTGGTGAGCCTTTTTAAGTGGAATTAAATAAAAATATAATCGAATAAATTATCTAAAAATGGGAAACAAATTTACGAATCATTTTTAAACATATATTTCAATCTAAAACTACTTTAGATTATATTAAAAGTAAATAAGAAGTACTCGAGTTATGTCTCATAAGTGGGCTCTACCATAAGGTGCTCACACATATTGGCCACTAATACAGAACATAAGTTTTGATTATAAATATGATGGCATCAAAATTGTTGCCAATATTTAGCCTTAATTTTATCTAAACTGCGAAATACTGCTGTTTCTAATAAATATTGGAGACACTCAACAGAAAGAGCACATAAATTAACCGCAATGTTTGACTTCCCCACAAACTCATCCTAAATGTTTGCTTATAATAGATGACTAATATTGAAGTCATTGATGAGCAAGATAGTCCTACAACAAGCCATTAAATATTTGATTATATTTTCTGTATGACTGAGTTCTTTCACTTTTATTCAAATATAATAATATTCTTTTGATATAACTTTTGAAATATTCGTTTAAAATATATAATTTAAAAAGAGAAAGGACAAAATTTTCTCAAATTATTCATATATAATTAAGGTATATATTTTATGAAATTTCAAGATAAAATTGAAGAAGTTAAATTCTGAATTACTATTTTCCTCCTTGGTAATCACAAAATGGAATTGCACATAATTAGATGGACTCTTTTCCATTGAAACAGTCAAGAGTCTCATCCGAATGATAAGAGCTCTATATCTGAGAGACTGATAAATGCACAGTTGTTTCAATCAATCCTAGCACTATTATTAGTCATTTGTCGCAAATTTAGAATAAGAGCAGAACTAACAGACAATGGACTCAATATTTATTTTCACTCAGTTTCGAGTGTTTTATCGCCTGAGAAAGTTTTGATAAATGTTTTTGTTTGCGTCCAAAATACTCTATTTTCCTATTTTATTAAAATATTTTCTCTTAATTATTATTTTAATAAAACTTTGTATTGGTTTCCACTCAAATCTGTCGGAACATAAACTGATCTTTTCTCACATTAACCAAAAATAATTGAAACCTTAGTATTGAGTGTCGACGAGACTCGATTGAATTGAATGAACACATTTTCTTCAATACAATTAAATAATTCATGGGTTCAATGAGTTCAACAATTCTTATCTAAAGAATTTCTAATCGGAATTCTTTCCATTCTATGGGTTATTGTGTGAACCCTTCAGACCTTTGGCTTTTTTGTCAGTCTGGACACAAAGCAATGAAAGTAAACGTCACAGACTTTACTTAACACAACTCTATATTTATTGAGCAGAAAAAGTCTCACAATTCATATAATCGGTCAGAGAATGTGTGGACACAAAAATACATTTGCAAAATACGAGTCAAATGATGTGAATGTCACACAAATGAATGACAGTAAAGAGTGACAGCACAACTCAACACAGGAACAAACAGTCAAAGCAAATGTTTGATTATTTTTTTCAAAGCTTAACAGAAGTGCAGTTTCTGTTAGAAAGTGAAAAAATGAAACAAATGGTACAAACATTAGAGTATTGAGAAGACTATCTTTACTATTGAGAGGTACGATGTGTTGTGTTTTCCAATGCTTTTCAGAATTTGTTATTTTTGCAAATAAGCCAATGATTTGATAAGTAAGTAAAGCCAACAACCATTGAAAGACAAGTTTCAAATGAGAAGCCTATTTATCGGTAGTGTTGACCAAAACTCAGGTTAACTCAAGTAAAGTGAACTTAAGCCTCAGTGACCCAACAAAACTAAACTAAACTTTGCACTGATCAATATCTTTAGAGAAATGACCTGCTGGTGAAGGGTGTGTAGCCATGCATTTGATGCGATTTTCTGGGTGCTAACGTGTCACACACTCTGAAAGCCTTCTTTAACTAGAATCTCATCTATCATCGCATAGTTTTCACTTTTGACGCTTTCTCTCATTGCAAGCCATGCCAACCATTGCAGGCAATGTCAGCCAACATACACTTAACGTTAAGGGCTCTACGTTTTGGACAACGATATACCAAAGAGTATAATAGACAGACCTGGGTTTGCATGACTGCAAAGAGTATTTCTCTGTTTGGATAGTTATAAGGCTTTGCTTATATGGCTTTAACGCTCTATTATTCAAATTCAAACCAAACCATTATATTTATATATATTTAGAAATGAAAAGATCATATACACAGACATCAGAGCCAGAATAAAGACCAAGCTCAATAATTTATCTTCAGTGAGTCAAATGCAGATTTCGTGGCATTTTTTAAATAATATATAAAAAAGTTTAGTAAAGAGACGGGTCTCCGCCTCCTTTGCGCCAAACAGAGAGAACAGTAGTGAACACATTGGGAACAATTGGCATATAAATGATGACAATCGGGACAATCGGTGCGTGACGTTAATGTGCGCTTATATTACACTACTTTGCAATTGCTTTCCATTGATTTCTCTGCTTTTGGTTCAATCTTTTTATAAAGACCTAAATTGTTGAGAATGTTTGGCGAATTAGGTCTGGCCGGTTGCACAGGGACGCAAACATGCCAACAACATAACCACAATATCGCACAATGGCCTACAATAGCCTTCTCTGACGTAATGACTGATGCGCTGGTTTGGGGTCATTTAGAAGGGCGTTCCCGCGTTGACAGCTCCTAACCCATCTACAACTTCTTTTGCTAGCAAACTGCCAGAGCCAGAACCCAGAGCACAGACCTAGAAAACAGTTACAAAGTTTCAAATAAATCTCTTTTAACGTTAACTTTTCAACACTTTTAAGAGGGACTAAACACATGTTATTTAGCTTTTCTAATGCCATAGGAATTTGGTTGCACTCTATTGTTAATTTGGACTCTCATGTCGAGACCATTCACTAAACATTATATATAATGTATTTGTTGTCCTTAACGTCGTTGTTTACACTCTTCCAACACTTCCAACACCAGAACCTCAACATTAGTCCAGAACTCAATTCTAATTTAAAGCATAAAATATGTGTTTTATTGACAAAAATAAGACATTTCTTTCAAAAAACATTAATAACTCGACGACAGAGAAGAGTGACTTTGAATGCAATGGATATCTGAATATATGGTATATACACTGGATTTGCATACGATTCAAATTTATTTGTGTGAATGACACCCATAACTGAGATTATATTTCCATAATTATTCATTCCTAATGTCAGCCAAACTTTTTTGGAGACTAACAGCAAAACATTCTCACGACTTGTGCTGAAGTGATGTCTCACAACAACAACTGATGAGTGCTATAAAACAATTTGCGAAACCGATAAAACTTATTCATAAATTAGAGGCAAAGATATATAGATTGCAAAACTGAGGCCAAATTGCATATCAATGTTGGGGCCAATGATGTCGTTGTTTGTCACCAGTCTTTTAAACAATCCTAAAGATGTTCTAAAATAATATTAAGGCTCAGAAGGAAATTGTGGTAAATGTGAGGAGCAGTGCATGCAATAGGTTTGGCCACAGCCAGGAAGCCATTAGTCAAGTGCTGGAGTCGAGATGGCTTCTGCTGATGACTAGCAAAACAGTATCACTTGATTTCGTGCTCCAACTCGACTCCGACAGGATTTACCAATGGATTATTGCCTTCAAACCAATTTGATGGCACAACTCTTGTAACCCATGTCTTCACTCTGTCTTATTCTTGGCTCACAACTGACCCCTAATATACTATCTCTTAAAGCAATGTTTATTTAAAGACTAAAAGCAATTATTTATGTATAGAATCCTCAGATGAAAACTCAGATAAAGTCTATCACAACTCTATTCAGACTTTTGCTGATTCTCTAAAAATACTGAATTTAGTGAATTTCATTTCAAATGTGTCTGTCATTCAATTGAGAGGGCGCACCACTACCTAAAGCCAACCAACCGAGAGATATGCCGTTCCACTATTGAATCGATTGTTACTAAATTGAAAGCTAGTATTCGGCTCTTAATTCACTTTTATTAAAATATATTCATTTTCTCACTGATTGGTTCAATCGATTCATAATTATCTTTAAATATTTTATTGAATAAAATGCTTTTTCAGATTATTTGAATTTCATGTTAATTAGAAAATACGCTTAAATTAATTTTTTGTTTTTTGTTGAATTGAGATTAGATTTAAGCGGCGTTTGAAAGTAAAGTTATCTTTCTCTTTATGACGGGGTTTGCCCCTTAAGGATTAAATAATGAAACGATGCCTGAAATGAATCAAATTTCCATTATTTTAATTGAATTTTTAGTTTTTGTTTTCCTTTTATTGAGAGGTAAATCAATTTAGTTTAAAATTAGAAATTCCAACTATTTACATTTTTATTTTCACTTGATTAAAGTCTAAAGTATTTCTATTCGAATAATTTAACATAAGTTGTGATAATTAACAAAAAAATAATTTAATAGCTTTTGATAACAAAAGCTAATAATTTATGAAATTTTATGGAATTTTTGCCAAATTATCTGAAATATTCATTAATTTAATTACTAATTTGGTTTTAATTGCCAAGAGCACATAAGAGCACATAAGAACGCATTAATAATCAACACTATAATTACCAATGACTTTAAATTTATTTATTAATTATTATTATTGAAAAACAAAACAAATTATCGATTAATAAGTTTTGATTTAAACTTTTATTATTCTCAGGATTATTGGTTTTGAAAAGTTTTGGCCAAAGGATTGTTTAAGTGTTAAGACTATTGTAGGACTCAATCATTATTGAACAAAATGTGAGCCGAATTTCATTTCTACCAAATTGTCTAAAATTCCTCATAAGTTATAACTCTCAAAATACATTCATGACTTCCATTTCCTTATTTATACCAGGGATGGCCAAATAGATTACCTGAAACTCACTATAGAATTGAAAAATCACGAAATAACCCTCGAATTAGAGGGAAAATTGAGCTAAAATTAAATAATCAAATAAAACCAAAATCAAAACTAATTATATAATATTTCTCATCAAAAGTCAGTTTTAAAGTCAAAAATCGTATTTTAATAAGCTTTTAGTTGAGATAAACAAATTATGCATGGGAAATTATTATAAATAAATAAAGAATTAATCTTTTAGGGCTTAAAATGTATTTAAAAACGATATTTTTTTGCTAAAATGTGATTATAAAAACATGGGAATTGAAAAACTATCCTCCAGATCCACCCCTAGGATCAAAAATCAGAAACTACCCCAAGTATAGCCTTGGACAAATTGACATCACTGGTTTAAGCATCATTACTTTGTTTTATGTTGTGGTCAGTCTTTCAAATTTATTTTGCAATTCAAATAAAAAAAGCTTATTCAGCCCTTAAATTGAGATTATCTAGATATTTGTTGAGTTTTGAATTTCTCACACATAATAACCTTAATATTATTCAAAATTATTCATTAATTTTTTTTTAAATTTTATAAAAACTCATTTCATGAATATTTGTTTTAATATTTATTAAGTTTGGAAATTATAACTAAAAGTCTGATGACTTTAAATAATTGTATATAAAATGTATATAAACCACAACTCAGTTATTAGTTATACATTATGTCTGATATGATTATCTTAAAAGTGGTTGTGGCAGTAGTTTGGGGTAAATTGTCTGTTCGTGTGATTAGACGCCCAGATATTCGTCCAATTGCTTGGTTTGATTGAATTGACTTTTTTACGCAAACAATGGTTGAATTCGTGACACAGTTTTGAGTTTAATTTGTCACGACTTCTATACAACAGAACAAAAACCCAAATTTGGTTTCATATGGAAGTCATTTATATTTCGACATCAGTTTATGTGCTTAAAAAACTACTTAATAACTTTTGATAAAACCGATAGTTTTCAAGTAAGTATGAGTCCGCCCTCAGCACACGTCTGGCAGTCATTCCGATGAGGAAAATATTTGAAATTTTTGGCACATTTGAAAAGTTGGAAAATGGCTTTATATTAGTGTATATATTAGTGTATAACCTCTTATATTATCTCAAATTTAATTGATTTTACTAACACTCCATTCATTATATTTTTCACCAGTTTTTGAGGGCCTCCCCTCTAAATGAGTTCACTATTAATACCGCATTTAATACGAAATTAATTTATATTCAATTGAATGGAACTCCAAATGGAAAAGTTTTTTATCCAATATTTGCCTAAAATATGATTAATTATTGATGTTATTCATGAGATGTATTGATATATATATTGCATAAAAACATATCATATGAGAGAGCATATGAGTAGCTCTTACTCCTCTCATTCACTCAGTTAGGAACCAAACTTTTCAATATCGAAGTTTTATTTTTTAAATTGAATACTAGTGTATAGTCTATAGTGGAGTGAATATAAGGTTTGCGCCACTAATGCTTCACTCGAATGGAATCCACGGCTAAGTATAAAGTATTTGAGTGAGAAGTGCCTGAGTTTTCACTTATAAAAACGATTCACTACTACTACGGTAGTGGACTGTGAGCTCAAATCATGCCTTTTCGATAAATCAAGCCGGAAAAGCCATAATGGTGACAGGTCGTTCATCAACAGACCTCTGATAACTGAATGCTTAGATGGGGTGGCGTACAGTTTGCAACGCAAATACTGCCAACACTACCGTCGCTACTATACTACCCATAGACTAGGGTAGTGCTCGGCTATGATCAGGTTCACAATTCATACAACTTATTTGTGTCTATCGCCTGACGTTTAAATAAACTACAAAAACCATTAGACTCTTAGACTGTTTTCTCAGCATTTATTTGACATTTCACTCACAAAATTAATTTTTCTGTCATTAAAACAATAATTGATTTTCGGCCAAATTTTGTCCAAATATAGTATCACTTCATCTCAAAAACCATTTATTAGAAAACATAAATTTCAAGAAATGCACACATTTTTGGATAAAACCCGTATTATTAGCAAAAAGTGTAAACGAATCAAATTTGATTTTCTCTTGAAAAGCTTATAAAAACCACGAGGAAAATTTTAATTAATGTTCTAAAATTATCTTGTATCCATCAAATGAAAAAAATAAATTTTTGAGAAAAAAAATAATATTGTAGATATGCTTAATATTTACATAAATTCAAGAATTAGCCTTGGTACAGGATAATTTAGTGAGAAAATAATATAGAAAATACAAATTATTTTAAAATTGAAAACATACTATTTTGAGAAAACTACAGAAATTCAATTGGGGTCTGATTTTAGGGCCAAATGTTTCTATTAGTCAAAAATGAATTTAAACGATAGAAATGTTTATTTGTGTCCTAAAGTGGTCTCCATTTGATTGGAGTGTTAACCGAGAATTTATGAGATACTCGATGTAAGTGAATATAATAAAAGAGTGTCTTTTTGGTGTTCTGATCGGTTAACTATTGCTTATATTTACGACAAATTATTTTACGGCTCCTACAGCTTCGACCACCAGTTATGTTATGGGAGTGGAGTTTTCATTCTATTCTAAGACACAGATTTCACAGACTGTTTACAATATAAAAGTTAAGAATTAGTGTTTCCAATAGTGAAATACCATTTGAGAGAATTGGTGTTCCCTTTTCGGCCAAAACTGATCAAAAAAGAGAGTTCTTAACAGCACTTCTTAACAGTTGATGGAAAAGAGAGGACATCTGCTTTCCTTATAACACAGCAGGAAATAAGCTAATTAAAGGGCTGTACTCCTAATGGATGAGCACCGATACTTGCAAGTGATGAGGAAAGTTAGCCGACTCTTCCACCGATCACTCCATGACAAATGAACTGACGGTAATAAAGACAGACTACGACTTAAGGCCTTTTGTACTCATAGACAACACTCTACTAGTTTTTGGGACCTTCTCTCTTGACCTCCTCTTAGATATTTATTGCTAAGTCCTGTGCTCTGAAACAGTGCAATAAATGCCTGTTTGACATTAAATTTGACTATTGATCGACATTTTAATCGTGTTATAGCGAAGATCATTATAAAAGTTTATGAAAGACATTTCTTAGTTGGTTGGGCCCATCCCCATGTGTTGTGAGGACTGGCAATGACACGCTATCTGGGAGTTGTCGCTGATGGTGGTCACCACTAAGTTGGTTGACAAATGTCTAAACCTTTATAACATATTACAAAAGTAAAAGAGATAAATGAGAGTAAGCTTACAGTCATTTTCATGGCTTACTCTTTCAATTGTCTCCTTATATACGACACTTATATTTAAAGTATTTACAGAATTCAATGCCAAACCTAACCCATTGGGCATCACCTGCGAGAACAAACACCAAAGCCAGTGCCAATTCAATTATAGCCAACTGAATGTGTGAATGAATGTTAAAAACATAAAGAAATAGTAGAGGAATAGTAGAGGAATAGTACCACAAATACTATACAACTGACACACGTGTTGTTAGAGTAAAACAGAGCCTTTTGGACAACACTTTATTTAAAGCCTTGAGACAAGTGAAGTGAAAATTCCTTCACTGATTCGACTGGAGTTCAATCACTGGTAATCAATGGCTTTTGTCAGTTCCTGTGTTCGACAAAATCAGTTTTAAAGTAAAATATCGGCAAAGGATTACTCGATTCAGTCGAACGTAATTTCAAAATTGTAATCTCAAAACATATTTATAAAACGCTTTCAAAATAGACTCGAATATGTGTAGAGCACTGGTATATGTGGTGTATAACAATAAATTGGAGCCAATTTTGTCGTTAAAATTTAGTCGACATTTTCAAGCGATTCACTCAACTGTGCTCTTAGTCCTAAATCCGACTTCAATTTAAAATTTTACGATTTTGTCTCCGAATATATGTTTGACTTTTGCACTGTTGGCTCACAATTGACTATCGCTCTGGACTTAAATTTAATGCATATTTTTCTATAGCCTTTCGCTTAAGTTGTTTTAAAATTGGTATCATTGAGACAATTGTTCGCCGCGTCGAACACAATTACCCGAATCATTATTTTATTCTTGCAATTTGAACCCATTCCTCGGCTAACTGTGAACAGTATATTCAACTGTAATCACAAGAAACTGGATATCTATCGCATAAAATTGAGACAAACGCCAAACGCATATATTGCAAAAGTTAGAGCTCTGGATGAGTCTGTGCCACAAAAAAGTTCAATCAAATGCTCTTCTCGTTTGATGGGTTGATGTGCTAACACATATTACACCATATATTGTGTTCTGTTTTGCTCCACAACAGCACATACGCCACTCAAACATACACTTCTTTGCTATTAAATAATACCCGTCTTATATCGCATCAAATAATTTTTCAAACTTCTCCTCTCATTCTCTGCATTTTTATTCTTTAAATTTTTTATGAGTCGCCACTAGTTTTTTGCTCAGCCCTTCTGACAAAATGTTATATGAGTTGAAACGCAAGAAAGAGTATGAATTATAAACTATTCGAAAGGCGAGTGCACTGCTCTCAGAGTACAGGTCTCTCCTTTAATCAATATAATTTCCAAGTGTTTATTCGACATCAAATTATCTTGGATTTCAAGTTTTTTACTCTTTTCATAATTTTTATAAAAATTAAAAGAAACTCTACTTCTGATTGAAATACGAGTTTATATAATATTTAATTTGATTTTTATCTCTTTTTTTGTGATAAAAAAATATTTTGTTTAATACAAACTTATTATACAATGTATTCACTCTTCACTTCTCTGTTAACTATTTGTATAAAATGTTATATCGATATACAGATGAGTAGTTCAAAGAGTAGTTCAAATCAAAATCAAACAAAATAAATATAATATTGATTTTTGGAAATGGAGAACAGCTCTGAATTATTTATTGCAAATAACAATAATATTCTTCATTTGGTATGAGATATGAAGGGATGACTTAAAAAACACATTTATGGGAAGTAACAATTTCTGGCATTGAGTTTAACATTAGTTTCTATATCATATTCTGGGCGTATATTTCGTATATTTGGTATATTGCAGGCAATCATTAAACATCGAGTTTGGCATCAAATTCAACATTTCTCCTGAATCCGGATTTCAAACATCCATTACAAACACTAGTCTTCAAACATTTTAAATCATAGATAAGTCCTCACAATGGAGAGGAGAGAGAGAGAGAGAGAGAGAGAGAGAGAGAGAGAGAGAGAGAGAGAGAGAGATCATGTCATTTAAAATTTTTTAAAAATGTTGAGGTGGGTATCAGCTGTTCTATTCTATATTTAGTATCAGGGATGGTCAGACTTAGCAATCTTAGGCGGTTCTAAGTTGAAATTGAAATAGTTTTATTTTGCTCTAAGGGGTGAATTAAAAAAGTCAACAACAGTCGTCAGTGGTCAAACACAGTCTCTCTTGCCCTTCATTGTTAGATTGGTATTTGGTCATACATGAGATGACCCAATTTGACCCCCTTTTGCCATGTATGTTTTTAAAATATATGATTTTTTAAAGTCAATTATTTTGGAAGAATACACAAAATTTGAGCTCAAATTTGTTTTTATTTTCTATGTTTGAGTGGACCACCATTTGCACACAATTTGCACAACCCTTGTTTCATATGACAAGAGAAACTTCAATAAAAAGTTTTCTAAGAAAAGTTATAATGTATTGATGTCTAAGATAACAATTTTTCAACAAATACCCAGCAATTGTTGGTTTAGATGAGAATTTTAAAAGAATGAGTTTCTCTGTATTTAATACTAAACAGAAGCATAGGTTCCAAAAAAAATGAAAACTGCATTAAAAAAGTTGGTTCTGTTTTCTTGTGAGAGTCTAACAGACCATTGACTGTGCATTGGCTGTACCTCTAAAGTATTGTTTGCCTTTTGAATTATATTTAATCACTTTTCATATTACAGGGTAGGGATGCGACTCTAGAATTACATATGACTACAAAAATGACATCGTTCCACTAGTGGTAGACCAAATTATATGGTCGACAATGTATTTTTCTGTATCTGCACTACATTTTTAGTGCTCTCAAAGGCAATCCAGAGGCCAAGGGCTGCGGGGGTGGATCTCCAATATTTGTGGCCTCACCCTATGGCCAAACTATTCGTCATTTTTTAGAGTTTAATATTTTGTGAGTAAAAGAAAAGTTAATAATTTTGAGTCTAAAATATTATTTTTGTATAAATTGTGTTTTGAGTGATAATAAGCCCAAAAACCACATTATATTCGCTCAAAACAAGTGCTTATCATATTTTTTTTGCACTCAAATAATTTGGTTTGCATTTTAGTTGTGAGCTGTTGTGAGCACCACTACATCACAACAGTAGTGATGACACCACTAGTGTTTGACTAACAAAATGAGAAGCACTTGTAATCCTGTTGTCAGATTTATTAAAATGATCTTTGACATAATCTGTCACATCTTTTCATTTAGTGTTCTCTTTTTAATATTCACATTTGGCTCGTTATCGGGGGAATAGACGGTATAAGCAGTTTTGCATCCAATATAAAACTGTATACATATATATTAGACTATAAATGTCTGTGTTTTAGTTATTCTGTGCTCACATTTGTGAATCTCATCTTCTGTATATATTTTGATACTAAAAGGAGGAAAGCCTTCGTACTAGAGTAGTATCAATTTTATGCATACATATATATATGTATGTATAATATATAGCATATAAGGTATATATTCTATGGAGTAATATATTGAACGACTATTATATGGGTTCGTCTCTAAGCTTTCACTAAAAGAGGATTTTTATTATTTTTAGAGTCGCTTCTCTTATGATTGCATTTTCGCATTTTCTCTTCACTTTATTAGACTTGCAATATATCCCCCCATTGGGCGCATTCACTATACACTCAGATCGCACTCGATTGCCATCCCCTCCATCACTCTTGATTCGAACTAAAGGTTTTAGTTGAGCCCAAATTTCATATATATATTGCAACTAAAGAAGTGTCTCTTCAGTCTCTAACTTTGTCTCGGGTTTGCTCTGACACAACCAAACCGCTGACACTCCTAACTCTTAACACACAAGTGCTGCTATTCTTTGCTTACTTTAGTTGCTTGTTATCAATCATAATAATATTTCACGCGTGAAATTGTGTCCTCCCTGTCCTCCCTTTTAGACTGTGTTTTATAGCCATAGCTCACACAAAACACTATAAATGCATTATATTTATCACTACTATCTCTCTGTAATAATAGTGCATAAAATTTAACACAAATATACTTTGGTTTTAATGCTTTCAAACACTGTCTCGATATTAAGCATTAGGTAGACTTTGATTCTAACAAAACTCAATACAAAATCGATTCCAACTTTAGGTAATAAAAAACTTATTTTCTCAAAATATGGGCTCAGAATCAAAAATGTTTATTCAGATATTAAATCCGTAAAAATGTTTGTTTGAAATAAATATTTTTATTAGTTTTGACAGAAGAGAACTCTCATTGAAAAACTGGATTAAATAATTGAAGGCAAACCTTTGACATATGCCTTAACATACCTCCCCTTTAATTGAATTTGTGTTGAAAACTGTTGAACCGATTGATAATTTGTTGTTTAAGTGTTATTATGAGGAATGAAATCATAACAAAGTTATGCTGAAAGACAATTGAAAGGAAATAATATTTAATAAATGAAAATATTTTCGTCGATATATTAAAATCGAGGGACGAGTTATTGACTCTAAAACTGAACTTTAATACAAAGGCCAGAAGAGTGACACACATTAGACAGATCGTGACTCTAGTGTTGAATAATTATTGTTTGCGCAACCATTGCTTATTATTGTGTATAAGCCCATACAGTGCCCAACCGTTCCCACTCTGTCCACGTGTCGGAGTGTCGATGAACGACAGCCGCGAACTACAGATTTAATTAAACGCCAACTCAAATGCATGATATGACTAACTTTCTCACTCTCTCCTCATTGACATATCGTCATATCAGAGCCGCAAAGCACCGGGTCGTCAGCTTATGATACTTCAGCTAAGCTTAAGTTCTCTCTCTTTTGGTTGTGTTGTCTGAGCGCTCAAACCTACATAATTCTTGTGAAATTTCATATCATTTGATCACATCGTCAACTATTATGGCATAAAATTGAAGAGTGAGAGCACTGGAGAGCTCACACACACACACAGAATAGACGGAGCGCATTGCACTTCACTATGATATAAGTGTACGCACAGAATATGCCATAAATCAGTTTTGTTTCATTGCAATCGTTTCTATATTTATTGTAAGATTTAATCGTATTTGTATTGCACTGATTGACAGGGATCCCTGTCCTTTTGTCCGCCAATTTTGTGTCGAATAAATAATTTCTATTTGAGATCACTCTTTGAATTGACTCCGAATCAAAAGGAAACAGATATAAAAACTTTTAACTAAAATCTTAAAAATAACTCAAAAGTAGAGAAACAGAAAAACATTTGATTACAGAATTATTTTGAAAAAAATTAATGATTTAAAACTCTCGTCACATATCATAACATAAATAAATATCAAATGTTATTCTGTTTTAGACTTAAAGCAATAAAAATTGACAATTGTGTGGGAATTCCTAAAATATTATTAAATTTTTATTGCACTTCATTTTCATTTTTCAGATCTTATTTAGAGATATATTTTGGAGTTTTATTACTTTTTACCTGAAATATAATTCCATCAAAAGACTAAAAAACATTTTTTTCAGATATTTTTCTGAATCAATAGTAAATTGCTATTAAATTCTCTACTTTTTTATGATTTTGTTTGAGTTAATGACTTGGAGTTTGAGTCAAATCATTAATTAAAATATGTTTTGAAATGTTATGAAAATATGTTTTGTATTGTTTGTATGTCAACAGCAAAAGCGGTTCTAATAATTACTGTGAATCTAATTTTGTGCACAAAAAGTGCAAAATTTAACGCAAACAATGGTTTAGGGTTTAGAAAGAAAACAGTGTTTGTCTGTCGTGTCAGCGCTGCTATTCAGTGGTGAAGTGTTGCCGGCGTTGGCGGTCGTCCACTTCTCATATGCTTATAATAGAGAGAGAGAGAGCTGTGCGTCTGACGATAGCCAAACAGTTCATTAGGCCTAACCATCACTTTAAGTAAAGGCATTAACCATTTCCGTTCCGGTCATAGTCTTGTTCTTAAAGTTGTACTCCAAATGTTGAGCCATTGCTGGCGACAAGAAGTCCAAAGTTGGTCCGGTGTGTTGTGTGGGTGTGTTTTGTTATAGATTTGTTGCAAATTATGCGCCGAAACTTTTGGCCTAATATTATGTTTTAGGTATTCATTATATGACATCTGAGTGTCTGTGCACTCCGATTATCATTTGTTTAGTAATCACTATTGAAATGTTGAATCTATCAACTGAGCCATTGATCTGACCAAACAGTAGTGATGCCAACGGGTATCGCATCTGTTGGCCGTACATATGAATCGAATGATCAGAATATCAAGTCTTCATTGAGTCAATGATCCAAAAGTGAACGAAGAGATCGGTTGAATGAATGCCCAAATGAATAATCTGGAGTCGAGTCTGGAGTTGAGAGAAATATCGCAATAATCCTCATATCTCGATATGACTAATATTTTGAGGGGAAAACTCATTGCCAGCGCTTTGCCATCAAACACATCAAACAGGGCTGAGGCTTAACTTTAGAGGTTAGCTTTTGAGGCAAAACTTACCACCAGATCCATAGTGGCCGACTGCAGGCGCTTCCCATTTCCCGATCCCATGTCATCTTTCAAGTCAGAGCCATTTCTGGCGCTATTGACTCTCTTTATTCACTTAATTATTGCGATTACGCGACGCATCCCTTCAATAAAAGCCATTCCACTCGATATTTCACTCCATATTATTTACAGAATTATGTCATAAATGTATTGATTTTAGAGTCAGACTCACAACCAATATATTCTGTGCTACCAATACATTTGATACCAATATATTCTGTGCTAAGAATATTGATTCAGACTATTATTATATATATTTGCAAATAGTTATTAAAATAAAGGATTGAATATCGCTTTCAGATAACTATAAGTCATCACTTATTTTAGTTATTGAAAGAACTTAGTTCTAGTCATAAACAAGTTCAGTCATCACAATCACAATCAAATAAGGTAGAGGATCAATGCAAACCGGAAACCACCATTTTCATTCTTTTCGCCATTTAGCGTCCAAAAGAGCCTAGATACAATTAAATATATCCATCATTTTTTGCTCAATTTGTTTTGATTTTAGTTTAAAAGTTACAAGATCAAGTCCAAGCAAGATTATAATTCCTTTTCAATAAATCAATTGTTGAAAATTCTTAAGATATATATTATTATTATTAAAGTATTGAAACTGAATTGGATTTAAGTTTTAATAAAAATAAGAGAATAATTGTCAACCGATTATTTGCCACAAAATAAATAAGTTTTGTTCAAAAAATTCTTTTATGGGTTTAAAAGAAAAACAAAATAAAAAGATTAAAGACTTAATCTAAAAAGAGGTACTTTTCTGTAAATCCCTTCTTTAAATTTGATGGCAATGATTATGCAAAACAAATTGAATCAAGTTAATAAAAAGAATCAATAAGTGAGTGAATTTGCCTGGCTCATTGATTTTATTATCAATATTAATTACTATAGTAAATAATGGGTCTGGATATAGCAGTGATATATTATCGTAAGAACATTAGTTGAAATGTGGAGGTGTGAAGTCGTGCCAATGCATAGATTGCATATATTATGGCCGATAAGTGGCTGTAATGGTATTATATTGTGCTATATCTTCGTCTATGTCTTTGTCAGAATCAGTTTCGATGCATTTTATGAGATTGAAAACAGTTTCATATTTCACATGAAATACAAGCGCAAAATCGGTGTTATGTCTTCCCCTCAAACATCAGTTTCTCAATTTGCATCTCCACTACAGACGACACGGCATCGCATCTCTCGCTTCACTTTCGCCTATTGTGATGGATAGCTCTGTCGGGATTTCGTTGAACGTCATCTCACTTTGCAAAGACTCCACTCAATAGAGGGTTAATTAACATATCATCGCATTCAACGCCACTACTGTTTGTCTTTTACATAACTAATGTTATCCACCATCAGCTCTCTCTCTCTCTCTCTCTCTCTCTCTCTCTCTCTCTCTCTCTCTCTCTCTCTCTCTCTCTCTCTCTCCTCTTTTCTTCTCCTTTTCTCTTATCTCTTATTCTGAATTCTATTCAGAAACTGCTTAGACTTTACAATTAGGTTGGGATGTGTTGCTCTACTGTATAAATAAAAGTTATTCTGAGTAGAAGTGACTACACGCAAGACTCGGCTCTCTTTGGTATCTCATACTTACTTTAGTAATGTTTGACTCTATTCTTGCACTCAATACACACTTCAGACTCGTTCACCTCAAGAAACGTAGCAATGATAGCAATGGAAATGATGGCACTGGTGGTAGAGATGATGATGGCTATGATGGCTATGATAGCAACCATTCTGTGCTGTCTTGGCGTTCACTTAACTTATGTTCTATTCTGATGGCAGACATTATTACAAAGTATGTGATAAACAGGGCTAATGTTATGCCAGAGAATTACTACCACCTATTGATCTGCAATAAGTTCTGGTGAGAGTAATACGTTTGGCTCACATACCACTCACTCAATACCACCGAACCTTTAGTGCATCTATTTTTAGGGAATATACACTTATTATTGACTCAAAAGAATAAAAGCGTTGCAATAAAAACAAAAGTGTGTCGAATGTAATACCAATAATACAGTGTTAGGAATAGTAAAACATTACTATCAAGATATAAGACACTATCACATTATGTTTATTTAGTTCATCAAAAGCTTTCCATCAAATTCACTCAACCTTTACGAACAGCACAATTGATTGGCAATCATTGGCAACGAATAGCCGTTTGATTTACTCAGTATTATATACATAGAACTAAAGTAACATATTTAACATCGGGTTAGTAGAGCTCTTCCGTACTCTTTCGTATGACATGATTTTGCAATCAAAGACCCTCTCATTACGACATGCATTTCGGGATAACAGTCTTTCAATGCCAGCGATGGCCACACTTTGAATCAAAAGTGCAAAGAGTGCGGGACTAATACATACATATATAATGAGTTGTTCTATCAAATATAACCTGAATATCGTATATTTTGTATATACTCTGGGTATATGAGTTGAGTGCAAAGGGGAGCCAATCATGCGTACTGTTAGCACACTTTACCGAATTTGAGCCGCTTTTTTCACTATCATATCGTATTTTCTCTCTCTATTGTATTATTCTTTAAATGCCTAAATCTGCTGCCATAGACTTATTTTTGTGTGAAAATCGCGTTTTTAGATGTTGTTCCACACTCTCCAATCTCTCTCTCTCTCTCTCTCTCTCTCTCTCTCTCTCTCTCTCTCCTCTCCTCTCCTCTCCTCTCCTCTCATATTGTATTACAAGTGAAGAATTGGAAGAGAATAGTGAATGATCTGCTTATAAGTTAAAAATGGCC